>JAXIVJ010003199.1:2500-95000 GCA_036785665.1 Chirona hameri | reverse complement strand
GGCAGCGTATGACCGCCCCCCCGCCCCCCCCCCCCCCCCCCCTCAGCCGGACCGGGGCCAGCGTGTAGCCGTCTCACCCCTCAGTCAGACCGAGGAAGCGTATGGCCGTCTCACCCCATCAGCCAGACCGGGGCAGTGTATGGCCGTTTCACCCCTCAGTCAGATCGGTGCGGCGTATGGCCGTCTAGCCAGTCCAGTCGCCCCCTCACACAGACCGGGCAGCGCATGGCCGTCTCCCACTCAGCATGAATTAAGGAGAGGATAATTATCCGCGGTAAACGTAATCTTAAATAGGATCGTACCTTAGGCGCAATTATCCGTATCCCGTTCGAAATATTCGTACCGCACCGAGCCGCGTGCGGGGACAGCCGCCATAATGTTCACGATATGCTTAAAAAACAACTTTAAAAAGCAAAATATTTCAAAAGCATAGACTTGCAACCTAACTACCTAACATACTATCTAACGGCAATTACTCTTCAAATTACCGCTCTTCAGTGGCGCACGCAGGGGGGTCAAAGGGGTCAGCTGACCCCCCCCCCCCCCCACACACAACACACAAAATTAGGGGGCCCGCATAAAAAGGACCCGTATTCTGGCAAGGATCCGGTCTTAGTAAGGCCTGATCGAGGCAAAGACCCGGTGCTGGCAAAGGCGTGATATGGGGACCGGTCATGACGAGGGCAATGGTCCTTGCATATTCTTGATGCGGGCCCTTTTCTGGTAGGGGCCCGGTTTTGGTCAGGCCCGATCTAGGCAGGGGCCCGGTGCTGGCAAAGGCGTGGCATGGGGCCCGGTCAGGACGAGGGCCTGGTCACACAGGGCCCGTCCTTGCATATTCTTGATACGGGCCCCTTCTGGTAAGGGCCCGGTCTTGGTCAGGTCCGATCGAGGTAGGGGCCAGTGCTGGCAAAGGTGCCATATGGGCCCGGTCAGGACGAGGGCCCGGATACAACAGGGTCCGCTCCTGGCAAATTATTTAATACGGGCCTCCTGATATGGGCGAACGGGCCTATCCCTGATAGGGATAGGGGCGAACGGGCCTCCTGATAGAGGCCGTTCCTGGTATGGGCCCGATCAAGACAAGGCACGGTGCTGGCAGAGGCGTGATATGGGGCCCAGTCAGGTCGGGGGCCCGGGTCCTTGCAAATTATTGATACGGGCCCGTTCCTGGTAGGGGCCCGGTCTTGGTCAGGCCCGAACGAGGCAGGGGCCCGGTGCTAGCAAAGGCGTTATATGGGGCCCGGTCAGGACGAGAGCCAGGTCACAACAGGGTCCGGCCCTTTCAAATTCTTGATACGGGCCCGTTCCTGGTAGGGGCCCGGTTATGGTCAGGCCCGATCGAGGCATGGGTCCGGTGCTAGCAAAGGCGTGATATGGGGCCCGGTCAAGACGAGGGCCCCGTCGGCCGTCATAACAGGGCCCGGTCCTTGCAAATTCTTGATACGGTCACGTTCTGGTGACACGGGCCCGTTCCTTGTAGGGGCACAGTCTTGATCAGGCCCGATCGAGGCAGGGGCGCGGTACTGGCAAATACGTGATATGGGCCCGGTAAAAACGAAGGCCCCGGTCATAACAGGGCCCGGTTCTTGCATATTCTTGATACGGGCCCGTTTCTGGTAGGGGTCCGGTCGTGGTCAGGTCCGATCGAGGCAGGGGCCCGGTGCTGTCAAAGGCGTGATATGGGGGCCCGGTCAGGACGAGGGCCCGATCACAACAGGGCCCGCTCTTGTATTTTTTTATACGGGCCAGTTACTGGTAGGGGCCCGTTCCTGGTAGGGGCCAGATCAAGGCCCCGGTACTAGCGAGACGTGATATGGGGCCCGGTTAGATCTAGTCTCTGGCCAAACTAGCGGCTAGAGCAAACATGAACTAAATTTATACCTTTACAACTGATGAATATGCGTTTTTTTCCTAGGGTTACATGAAAAGGTCACGATTTATAACTTGACCTTAGGTCACCGATATAGTATAGAAAATCCGAGATATTGTAGTCCGTAATTACCTCATGACGTGCCATGAACTTCATGTCGCTCGATTAACCATTGTGCCGGCAGTGCTACCTAGGAAATTGTTTGGTGGTCATGTCATTTGACCTGACCTGACCTGGCCGGACCCAATTGTTTTGCCCAAAGGTGGCTTAGCTATTCATTTCAAGTTGCTGAAAGTTTCAAGTCGATATCTCTATCGTGTTCTGATTATGGCGGGAAAAAAACTAAGGAGGGGGGGGGCAAAAAACTTCCCCCCTGCGCCTCCAGGGTTAATTACTAATTCGTTCGCGAACGTTTATACGGGACTTTGACGTCCAAAGGCTGGAACTTTAAACCTGTAGGGGACATGAATTTGGGAGGTTAGAAAGGAAAAAAAGCGCCATAATTTGGCCCAATTTCTAAAATTGCCTCAATTTCCGAGGAAAAAAAATAATGCAATGCCTAGAGAATATAAAGTCCGTGTAAACGCGGTTTCTCTCTACACTGCAATTTGTGCATAAGCATCTCAAACATCTGTGGGCGTAGCCAATAATATTGTAACGCTCAACTTCACTGATGAAATGAAATGCTTCGCTATTTGGCACATGTACGATTCATCGTCAACACTAGGGATGTACTAGGACCGATGATTTTGAGTATCCAAGCCCACCAAAGACAATGGGTAACAGATCTCCGAAATAAACGAGTTATTACGACGTGATTTTTTTGACGCGATCTGTTCCCCGTGCTTCTCTCATTTTGACCAAACCTCCAGAAAGCCTGTGCGCAGCTTCCAGACAGGTATCCAGCAACTGGTTTACACCAGGCCCTGGATCCGTTGGAATTAAGCCTTCCCAAGTCATGCGCGAGACCGTCTCCACATTTGTTGCGATGCTGTATGTGGTAAAAATCAGCCATGCACCGCGCCAACTGATCACACATACCTGCTACGAAAATATCGTATCGGTTAACCAGTCACCACTATTGCGTGTTGTCATTGACCTCATTTCGTCAACTCTTGACAGTTGTACTGCACATTAGTAGCACATGCACCTAAAATTCGCACATCAGTAGCACACGCAGTCACCTTACACGACATTGATTTTGTTTTCAGATCCCATGCTGTAGATCCCATGCCACTCAAAATCAAGTGACCTAAATCCGCGAAGTTTCTTTTAAAAAAAACGGGTGGGGCCCGCATACCAAGGGGCCCGCTGTTAGGGCTCTGCCCCCCCCCCCACCCCCCCCCCCCCCCTCCGAAATGGAATCCTGCGTGCGCCACTGCCGCTCGTCAACACCCGTCAAAAGACCGCAAAACGCTCGAAAGCGCAGCTGCGGCGATGGGGCTGCTACGCCTGGACCAGAGCACCAAGTGACGTCATCGCTAATGTTTAGCCGCTCGGCAATCGATGCATGGGAATCCCGGGATGACACCCCCTGGCATAAATTATAACGGTGTTCAATCAAGACGTGGTGTGCTGTGTACAATAAGCTTGACCAATCACCGTTGAGCTCGCTAGAGCCAGCTCATCGCTGATTGGTCAAACTTACTGTACACACCGTGCGAATGCTAGTCTGAACACCACTATTCTCATGCGGGGCAAGAACTGCGGGGCGGACGGCAATCGCCAAGGCCACCAAGTTTGGCGAAATAGAGCCAAGTTCTTTGGGCTATAATGCTGTCAGCTGTGACGTCATCAGTCAATCTGGTATAAACCTCCCATCTGGTATAAACCTTGGCGGTTCGTTCGAAAACCTGCTCTAGAGCCGTTGAGGTAGAGTTTTGAGAAAAACGAACATTGGATCATATGATTTATATATCCAAGCTACAATTCTGCTCTCAGTTCAAAACCCCATGCTAAGGTCGACACTTCCCTTTAACGTTGCGTAAAAGAAGGCTCGTATGAGACACCGAAAATATAAGGTTTTCTTCACACAAATCGTCATTTGCAAGACAGCTTTTCTCGACCTCTGCCTGCCTCGACCGCGGATTTTACCATGTTCGAGCGGGCCTGTTTTAACATGGGCTCTCGGTTCGCAGAAAACGGTCCCTGTCATGAGAGGGCCCTCATTAGGACGGCCCCGGCATGCCACATTTTGTCAGGATCGGGCCTGATCAAGACCGGGCCCCTGCCTTACTGCCATGCCAGGAATGTGCCCGTGATATCAATAATTCGAAGGAACCGGACTCGACGCCTGACCGGGCCCCTGATACACGCCTTTGCCAGCACCGGGCCCCTGCCTCGATCGGGCCTGACCAAGAACGGGCCCGTATAAATAATGTGCAAGGACCGGGTCATGTTGTAACGGGTCCCTCGACCTGACCGGGCCCCATATCACGCCTCTGCCAGCCCCGGAGCCCTGCCTTGATCTGGCCCCTACCAGGAACGGGCCCCTACCAGTAACAGGCCCGTATCAAGAATTTGCAAGGAGTGGGTCCTGTTGTGACCGGGCCCTCGTCCTGGCCGGGCCCCATATCACGTCTTTGCCATCACCGGGTCCCTGCCTCGATCGGACATGACCAAGACCGGCCCCCTACCAGGAACTGGCCAGTGGCCAGTATCAAGAATATGCAAGGACCGGGCCCTTGTCCTGACTGGCCCCCATATCACGCCAATTTGTCAGCAACGGGCCCCTATCTCGATCAGGCCTGACCAAGCCCGGGCCCCTACCAGCGCCAGGTATGGGCCAGAATACGAGGCCATGTGATGCGTGCCCCTCAGAATTTGGGGGGTCAGCTGACTCTTTTGACCCCGCCCCCCTTCCTGTGTGCGCCACTGGCGAGTTGTAACTGTCGGCTGACTTACGTGTTCCGCTTGAGCGCGGCGCCGACGAAGGAGCCAGCTGCTGTCAGTGACGTCATCCGGCGGGCCGCCGAGTTCAAGGTAAAATGGCTCGTGTCCTTACCTGGTTATAATGCCTTGGAACACATGATGCGTTTCGGTGACGGTCGGTTCAAATCAAGGCTATAGAGACTAGGTAGACTCGTCCGGGGTAGGCAGCGAAATGCGTGATGTCACGGGCACGTGACGTCACACGCTCCCTATTAAAATAGTGTTAAATCGGCCTACTTTCGCGTCCTACCATTTGCATACCTTAGGTGCCAGAGGGATCAATTGAGCACTAAATGATAGATTGAAATGTCCTCAACAGCTCGCTTTTGGGACATTTTCTCCTAAATTGCAAGGGTGAGCCGCTAGACGATGTCAAAGCGAGGCATGCAACCGAGCGAGGCCCATGCCCATATAAGGCAATGTTTGGATTTTGATCACGGGGAACTGTCGCTGGATGCTGTTTTTGGTTGAAGTGCGAATTTGGTATTATTTCACCTGGTTGTTGATGAAGTAAGGTCAAAGGTGACTTGAGGATACTTTGTAGTAGTATCTATCAGGTGAAAGTATTTTTACATCTGGATTGCACTTGTTTCACCTACAATTATGCTGAAGATCGTTGAGTGACGAATGCGCCACCGTAAATAAACATGGCGGCCGCGCCGGTCGAAGGCGTAATTCTTTTGGTAGACCGAGAAGTGCCACGAGACGGTCTACGAAAGGAAATACGCTTCTCCCGATTCGGCCACCCCATTGGTGGAATTCGAGCTGGAAAGTGACGCCATGGGACAGGGTGGACACGTTACGGAGATGGGTCCGTATCATAAGTGCCACGGATTGGTGGGCTCGCTGTTGCTTTGTGACGTATGTCGGTCTTGGATCCGATTCTCAGACGGCCAGGGAGGAGAGCACGCGAACAATGGCAAGATATTGCATCAAGGGCTAAGTGCGCTGCCAGAGAGTGTACCCGAACGACGCATGGGATAGGCTCCGCCTCCTGCTGTCTAGCAGCCGATCCTATTGGTCATGCTGACGTTCATCCTGCGTCCTCATTAGCCAATCACGTTTGGGGCATTATGAACCCTGGGCACTTGTTAATTCCTGGCACTTATTTATTAATTCTGGGCACTTATGAACTCTGGGCACTTGTGAATCCTGGGCACTTGTGCACCCTGGGCACTTATGAACTGTGGCACTTATAAGCTCTGGCACTTATGAATCGGTGGCACTCAGGGGTGTAGTTTCGCAAAATCAGTTGGGGGGCTCAACTCAGGTTCAGGCACGTATCCATATTTTTTTCAGGGGGGGGGGGCGTCAGTAGAAGAATAAAACTTTGCTCCTCAGCCAGGGGGGAGCGGGTCGTCAGCAGGTCGCATTTGATCTAGTATACATTTGTTTGCTCAGGGGGTGAGGGAGGGGGGCATGGTCCCGCCCCCCCCCCCCCTTGGCTACGTCTCTGCTCAGGTTCAACCGGTGGTGGGATCTAGGTTTCTAGTCTGGTTTCGTGTTTCGAATTTCGCTACAAATTTCGAAAAAGGGCGTCATACTCGCACATGAGAGCGCCGTCAGCGAAAGTTGTTGAGCGAGAGAGTGGTAAATAGTACGGGGGCTAAAGCAGGGGGCGGATCCAGAAAATCTTCAAGGGGGGTTATCAATTGCAGTGGTGCCCCAACCTATATAACCAAATCTGAAAACTCAACGGATTTGGTCCACTATATTTTGAGGTTGCCCCTATTTCAGCATTTTTTTTTATTGACAACGTTGGCTATAGGTATTTGTAATATCAGTCGTACCCTTTCTATCATTTAAAGTCCCGCGGATGGTGCTAAAATATATTATTTGTACAGTCAAGAGCGGCCCCAGACGGCCGATGAAGAATTGACCAAGAGGGAATTCGAGTTTTGTGACCAGGGGGGGGGGGCTTGGAAGAGCCGTTTTTTACGAGTAGTAAATCTTATGCATGCGATAAACTATTATTGCTATTACTATTAATTTGAGGTTTTGAGCGGAATGGAGAACTAAGTTTTGCTATTGGAACCAGACTGGTTATTGATTCGACACTGATTGAATCGATTGGAATCGTTCAATCAAAATTCATTGAATCAAAACATAATTGATTCACCACCAGATATTTTGATTCATGAATCGTGATTTAATCAAAACCCGCATCAAATCAAGGCTGATTGAATCAAAAGATTTAACGATTCAAGTACACTGGTAAATTCGTATTTTAAAGCTTTTATTTGACCTCCTTACAAAAGTTGAGTTTATGATTTAATGTTTTGTATGAATTTTCGAGCACGGCTCATGATCACATACACAAAACCTAAAAAAACACACCGATTAGCCTGCCAGCAGCAACTGTCGACGAAAACAACTTTACTGACAATGAGCGTGACAATCTGTTCGTATACACTTTCAACGAAATAAGTAAAAAACAAGCTGTTGTCTAAACTTTGACTAAGTTTCAAATGCATGTGATAACATAGTTATGAGATGATACGCCAGGAGGAGATATTTCTGTTCATGACGGGTTTCAACTGACGAATGAAGAGCGATTCGCATATCTTACGATGGGGATGATCTTTTGTTTTTGCAAAATGTGAACTGAAAGAGGTATTTCATTACGCGGGATTCGATAGTCACCATGGACCGAAATAAAGTGATCACCAATGGGAGTGTCTGGCGTCTTGTTTCTCGCTGCTAAAACATGTTCATTGAACCGTAATCGAATGGACCGTCGTGACTTTCCCACGTAAGATATATGATCGCCCTTCCTTTCACACAGTACGCACGTTACACAATACACAACACCCGACGTTAAACACTTTCCCTTTAAACCTGACTGGCAAGCATTGCATACTCTTCTGCCAGACGGGCACTCAGGCGGCGAAAAGGCCGAACAAACAAGACTGTTCTTCAGAGTATTTTTGTTTTCCCATGCTACTTTTACATCTAGTTCTGACTTTTGTACAATCCTGTTAACTTTAGCACACATCGCTTCATCAATATATGGTGGGGTGAGATAACCATCTAGATCAGATTTTGTTTTCTGTTGGCGCTGTCGTAGAACACGCGGACAGGTGACTTCTCGGCGCATGCGTCTCACAAGTTGTTTTGGGTAACCATTTGATTCGAAGATATCTTGAATCTTCTGGAGAGATGTTTCTGCTTTTTCGTTTGATGAAACCCGTTTTGCTCTTCGGAATTCTGAGCGAATGATGTTCTTTTTTGTAGTCATCGGGTGTGCTGAAGTATAGTGCATGATGACTCCGGAGTGGTTCGGTTTAACATACAGTTCCGTTGAGAACTTGAATTCTGAATCTAGAGAGATCAGTGTGTCCAAGAAGGCTATCTTCCTGTTGAGTGACTGTCTTCCATGGTGAATTTTATCGTAGGGCGACGGGAGTTCATATACTCCAAGAAAGTTCGCAGTTGATCGTAGCCATGTGTCCAAACTCCTATCGTGTCGTCAATATACCTTGCATACAACTCAGGTTTGAGACTGGCCTCGTTCATCGCTGCCTTTTCCAGTTGGTGCATAAATATGATCGCTACTGGGGTGCTACTTTATTGCCCATGGCAATTCCAAGCTGTTGTCTGTAGTGATCCTGATCAAATCTGAACGTGTTGTTCTCGAGGCAGTGGGAGAGCAGACGAGCAATATTTTCTGGCGTGAGGCCGCAGAGGTCTATCTCATGAGCGTGCTCGGAGATGAGCTCTAGCACTGCAGACACGTTGTCATCAAGAGGAATGTTCCCGTACAGGTTGACCACGTCCATGCTGAATACAATGGCATTCGGAGGGAGCCGACGCTCAGGGAACTTTTCTTCTAATCTCGATAGATAATCTTCCGTGTTACGCAAATGAGCTGGAATGTGGGTGAGCAGCTGGTTTAAGATTCTTTCTAAGAGCCAGGAGTTTGTTTTCTGTTGGTTCCCCGCACGCTGACACAACACTGAGATAAAAATTGATTCTAGGCTCCCAGGCAGTGGCGTATTTAGAAATCAGCCAAGGGGGGGGCACATGCTTTTGGAGCACAATTCATGTTTTGAGTCTTGTCTTACCAGGGGCGTCGCCACCAGGGGGGGGGCAAGTTCGCTCGGAAAGTGATGCAAAAAAAAATCACCAAATGCAGGGACCGGCACCACCACCGCCACCACACAAAATTTGGTTGGCACCGCACAAAGCCCGGCCAACATCTGGCAGCACCGCACCAGGCCCGGCAGCCTGCCCGCATATCTACTTTATTCTAGCCTTAAACTCTTAAAATAGGAATAGACAGAAAAGAAAAAGCATGCTTGATGGCATAGCACATGTCCAAATGAGAAGGTTATCTATGGATGATTTGTGGATTGCTAATGGATTGCTATAATTTAAAGTCCCATTGTAATTTTCAAAGAGGTATAGGTAGACAATGCTTATTTTGTTCAAGAACCATATAGATAATACGTATGAAACCGCTTGAATTATCAGTTAAACAAACTTTGTCCTGGTTATCTTGAAATTTACACACAAATGGAGTCCGTGCCGAATGGACACATCATATTCTGGAGTGTGACTTCGGCGCCATAGGGGGGGGGGGGGGGGCATGGCCCCCATGCCCCCCCCCTTAAATACGCCACTGCTCCCAGGTATTCTTCAAAACTCTCATCCTGAAATGCTTCCACATTCCCCCAAACGACGTAGAGCCTAGAGTAATGTGGCGTTTTCCTAGGAGTTCTCCGGCCAGAGTAAACAACGCTAGAGTTTAGAGGGGGATACACAAGAGTTTTAGAAAATGATGCCTTGGAGCATGAAATCATTCTCACGCAAATACTCCCAATTATGCTCGCCATTTATCGTAGGTAGTATAATACGGAATTAAGCGGGGAGAATTTTGGAGAGTTTTGGGGAATAGAGAAGTTCCAGAACATTTCGTCTGAAACTGAAATAGACGCATCCGGCATCCGCCACTTTTGTTTGTGTTGTGTAGTTGTGCGGGTATATACGGCCTTGGTTGTGCGCGCCTGGCGAGTGTGGGAAGACAACTGTGAGTGTTTGGCATTTTGAGTGATTGAAAGAAGGGGGTAAGGAAAATTTCAACGAACGAATGGCTTTTTATATGATTGTTAATGGTATTTGTGTGCAATTTGTTATTTGGTATGCTTGACATGTCTGGATGTGGTTAATCTCTGCGCAATTGGTAGAGGCTCCAATGGTTGATATTGTGATTGATGCGACTATGGCCGGGCCCGTCTGTCCGGTGCTGCGAGAAATGTCCAGGCCAATCGTTTGCTGTGGTGTGCGAGTTGTTTGCTACGGTGTCCCGCAGAGTCTCGTCTGCTGGGGTGTTCGAATGTTCCGCTGTGCTGTCAGAGTAGTCGTTCGCTGCGGTGTCTCGCGCAGTCTCTTCTGATGGGGGTGACCGAGTTGTGTGCTGCGGTGTCCCGAGGCGAGGAGTCTGTCGTCTGCTGCGGTGTCCCGAAACCAGGAGTTTGTGTTCTGCTGCGGTGTCCCGATGAGTCTGTCGTCTGTTGCGGTGTCTGACTTAGTCGTTTGATCCGTTCTCGCGAAGATAACCGGGCCCGTCGTTATAATAAACACGATGTTCCATCATATTTTTTTTAGAAGAAAGGGAGAGTTTTGGGGGAGAGTACAGGAGAGTGAAAGGAGTTCGGGAGAGTAATTGGAAGTTTCAGGGAGAGTTTTGTGGAGAGTAATGGGGAATTTAAGGGAGAGTTTTGGGGAGAGTAATGGTGAGTTGGGAGAGTAATGTGGAGTTTGGGTGAGAGTTTTAAGGGGAGTAATGTGGAGTTAGTGCAGTGAGAGTTTTGGTAGAGAGTAATGGAGAGTAGCTCATGGGAGTAATCGAGAGTCGTTTTTGACAACTCTCGATAACTCCCCTAAAAGGGAGTACGAATTTCTCTCAGTGAATGGGGCGTAATGGTCCCCCTCTTTAGGAGTTTGGACACATGGCTACGATCAACTGCGAACTTTCTTGGAGTATATGAACTCTCGCCACCCTACGATAAAGTTCACCATGGAAGACAGTCACTCAACAGGAAAGATCGCCTTCTTGGACACACTGATCTCTCTAGATTCAGAATTCAAGTTCTCAACGGAACTGTATGTTAAACCGAACCACTCCGGAGTCATCATGCACTATACTTCAGCACACGCGATGACTACAAAAAAGAACATCATTCGCTCAGAATTCCGAAGAGCAAAACGGGTTTCATCAAACGAAAAAGCAGAAACATCTCTCCAGAAGATTCAAGATCTCTTCGAATCAAATGGTTACCCAAAACAACTTGTGAGACGCATGCGCCGAGAAGTCACCTGTCCGCGTGTTCTACGACAGCGCCAACAGAAAACAAAATCTGATCTAGATGGTTATCTTACCCTACCATATATTGATGAAGCGATGTGTGCTAAAGTTAACAGGATTGTAAAAAAAAAGTCAGAACTAGATGTAAAAGTAGCATGGGAAAACAAAAATACTCTGAAAAACAGTCTTGTTTGTTCGGCCTTTTCGCCGCCTGAGTGCCCGTCTGGCAGAAGAGTATGCAATGCTTGTCAGTCAGGTTTAAAGGGAAAGTGTTTAACGTCGGGTGTTGTGTATTGTGTAACGTGCGTACTGTGTGAAAGGAAGGGCGATCATATATCTTACGTGGGTGAGTCACGACGGCCCATTCGATCACGGTTCAATGAACATGTTTTAGCAGCGAGAAACAAGACGCCAGACACTCCCATTGGTGATCACTTTATTTGGGTCCATGGTGACTATCGAATCCCGCGTAATGAAATACCTCTTTCAGTTCACATTTTGCAAAAAACAAAAGATCATCCCCATCGTAAGATATGCGAATCGCTCTTCATTCGTCAGTTGAAACCCGTCATGAACAGAAATATCGCCTGGCGTATCATCTCATAACTATGTAATCACATGCATTTGAAACTTAGTCAAAGTTTAGACAACAGCTTGTTTTTTACTTATTTCGTTGAAAGTGTATACGAACAGATTGTCACGCTCATTGTCAATAAAGTTGTTTTCGTCGACAGTTGCTGCTGGCAAGCTAATCGCTGTTTTTTTTTATAGGTTTTGTGTATGTGATCATGAGCCGTGCTCGAAAATTCATACAAAACATTAAATCATAAACTCAACTTTTGTAAGGTCAAATAAAAGCTTTAAAATACGTATTATCCCAATGCCTTACATAACCACAGCGTTAAAAAGACTAACAGACACTGGTAAATTGTCCAAATACATGGAGTCCCAGTGGCTACATTCAATTATACTGAAATACTATTGCTGTACCAATGTTTTAATGATCATATATATGCATGTTTCCATTTTTATTTATTTGACATAAATTCACCTCATATATTCAAATGTTGAATCAAACGTGAATCAATTAAAATATTTGTTTTGATTCTTTGAATCAGAATGAATCAATTGTCAAAATTGTATCCGTGAATCGATCGGTGATTGAATCATTCCGATTCCAAAATGAATCATGATTGAATCGTTCCAAAAAAGTTGAATCAATAACCAGTCAGATTGGAACCAGCATGCAGGGTCAAAACGAGGAAATATGTCTGGAGCAAAAGGTGGTGTCAAAAGACAAGTTGCCCCCCCCCCATTTAAGGCCAAAGGTGGGGCCATGACCCCCATATCTCCTCCCCCTCCCTGCGGCTGTCAGTGTTAGTCTAACTTAGACCCTTTTGTACTGGAAAAGAACACTGATTGGCGGCGCGGAGTTTTTTGCTTTATTTTGTGTTTGTCTAGATAACTAGGCACTCCAAATCGAATGGTTCTATAATATATATGTATCAGCCCAATTGGGGGCCCTCAGGGCCCCTCGAGTCCGATACGTTTTTGCCTCTGGTATAAAGGCACGTTGGAGCCCCTTCATAGCCCAAGGGACGGGAGGCATGAAGGGACATTTTTTGGGCATAATTTAACAATTTTAATTTAGCATCATTTCGCGATTTTTTATCTCTCTCATCCAGCGACCAATGCTTGTGATTACATGGCGGCACCAGACCATTGTTTTCCCTCCTGGATTCAAGGAGGCACAGTGCCCCGGTGTTTCGGAGATTCCCCTCGCCCCACAGTGCCGCCTACCGTCACGATGGTGCCCTTGGTTCACCGGCGCGGTGGTGCCCCTGGTACATCGGCACCGCCGTGGTGCCCCTGGTACACTGGCGCCGCGGTGGTGCCCCTGGTGCCCCGGCGCGGTGGTGCCCCCAAGATGCGGTGGTGCCCTCACGGCCCGATGGCGCCCCCAAGGCGCGGTGGTGCCATTTGTTCAAATAACACTGAATTATTTGCGCCGCGTAGCGGCGCGGATTTTTTTGCTTTATTTTGGTGGTGCCCCTGGTGCCCCGGCCCGTGGTAGTGCCCCCACGGCGCGGTGGTGCCCCCATGGCCCAAGGGGGAGGGTCATGACATATGTGACCCCCCCTTGGATCCGCCACTGCCTCCCGTCGCGGCTCAGAGGGGCCCATCTCGGATCTGAAAGGGGCCATCGTGGACTTAGAAAGGGCCCATTTCAGGCCTGATAAACCCAATTTAGCCTCAGAAAGCGTGCATCCATAAGTCCATAATTTGTTTTAGGGGTTCCATCAGCCAATGCTAAGGGGCCTACTCCGGTTAGCCACCCCCGTCGCAAAATCCTGGCTGCCCCCCTGATAACAGCTGAGGTCAGGGATGTAAAAATACATATAATAAATTAAAGCCTCCAGCACCCCCACCCCCCCCCCCCCAGTAACGGTTGGCAGCACTCGGGCGTTTGGGCGTTACAAACCTACCACACCTTAGGGTTCCCATGTTAAATCGATTATATTCAGACGATGCTGGCTCATAACCTATGGTATATATTTAAAATCCGACTTCGGAACCAGATAGCTACAAGTCTAGGCTACAACGTTTTTATTTACTATTTTTCGATATTCTGGGCGTAAAGGGGTTAAATAGGCTTGGGAGTTAAACAACGTCGGAACGACCGCTGACCGCTTCCAAATCCTACTACTGGTACTGGAATATACACTACTTCGACTACTACTTCGTGTATTTGCTGGAGTTGAATTCAATAAATAAAGATTTAATCTATGGAAATACAAGGGTTTGATAGCAAACAATACCTATAATTTATAATAGACAAAACAATTCCCAGAACAATTATATCTTATCTATTTCATTTGGGCGTTACATTTCTTACTGTTCTGCCCGTTGTTCTACTCAGACCCACCAGTAACAGTTGGCAGCACTCGGGCGTTTGGGCGTTAAAAACCTACTACACTTTAGGGTTCCCATGTTAAATCGACGATTTTCAGACGAGGCTGGCTCGTAATATGTGGTACATATTTTAAATCCCACTTCTGTAACAGATATTTAGAAGTCTTATCTACAACGTTTCTATTTATAGTTTTTCGATATTCCGGGCGTAAAGGGGTTAAATGGGCTTGGGGGTTAAACAACGTCGGAACGACCGCTGACCGCTTCCAAATGCTACTACAGTACTCAAATATACACTACTTCGACTACTACTTTGTAGTAGAATTTAATATGACCGCTTCAAAATGCTACTACATGTACTGCAAATACACTACTTTGACTACTACTTCGTATATTTACTGGCGTTTATTTCAATAAATAAAGATATAATCTATGGAAATACAAGTTATTTATACCAAACAATACCTTTAATTTATAATAGACAAAACAATTACGATACAAATTATATCTTGTCTAATTATTTTGGGCGTTACATTCCTTATTGTTCTACCTGTTGTTCTATTACTCTGGTTCTACTACCCTGATATTTTCCACAAGGCAAACAAATTAGGCGAAAACCAAACGGCATCACTTTAGTAATTATAAAAGAGACAAATATGGCGCAGCTATGCCAAAATCTGCGCATGTAGCTTGACTTTGTTGTCGCATTGGCAAGCCGTAAGCCTTTTGTGGATCTTCTCTGTTTTCCAATATTTGTGCTTTGTTTAATGTTTTTGCAAGTTTTGGGTTCTTTGGTATTGGAAATTGGATCTGTATATTGTTTATAAAATGACCTTAACTGATATGCCTCTCCACTTTGTATCACCCTGGCCTTAATGTATAAGCAAATTGAAGGTTCTGATTCCAATCACTCTTACTTGTACTCGTTAGGCCTACCTATGACAGGGTCCTAGGGTTGCTTTGGAGCTGGGGTGAGGAGTGGAAAATTCTGGCTAAAAATAAGCATAAGGAGTGGAAAATTCAACCAAAATAAACATAATTGTACTCAGCTTTATCAATATACAATTACCTGCTCACCAGTCACCAGCATGTTATTACCTATACCAATTCTTGCCTGTCTCCCTCCACAGGCTGTCGTAATCATTACATCCATAAATCAGTATCAGTGCTCCAATTATCCAATACATTTTAATATAAGGAGTGGAAAACTCACTGTAAAACTGGGAAAAAGTGAAAAATTGTATAAATAGGGTGTTTTCCACCAAATTTCTCAAAGCTAGGACACTGACCCATGATCATTCATGTTTTGTTCCAGCCTATGATGATCTGTGTACTGTGAGATGGTCAAATAATATTTGTTTTATTTTGCATAGTGTCATTTGCATAACCATAATTGTATTCAAAATCTGCACACCTTTGGCTAATGTGAAGTTGGATTATGATGCTTGTTCGTTAAACAGGACCAAGGCCAAATTGGGATGTCTTGCTTTGCTCATTTTACCATGTACATATTATATAAAGTGCCATATTTGAATGTGTGTGTACATGGTTGTTTACTGTTTAGGCTACCTGGTTGTCAATAAATAGTGTTGATCTTTAGTTTATATAATAAGTAATATGTTAAATCTGTTTTTTTTATATGAAAAGCTCTGGCTGTCTGTTGAAATCATGTATTTTCAGTCAATAATTTATGCCAGAATCAATACCACAATTTATAATTTGGGATAGGAAAATTCACTGCTAAAATGGGAAATGAGAGTGGAAAATTGTTCACGTTTGGGTGTCATGTCCCACCCAAATCAGGAGGGGGCATTAAACGCCACCTGGTTATCTTCCAAACCAATGATCGCAGCGAGACACGCAAGGCGACATTCAAAAGCTCTCAATGAGACGAATCTAAAGCATGCTAAAAAATCAAAGTGAGGTCAAATGTCAGGTCACAGTCAGGTCAAGGGTCAAAATCGGCGTATTTGAGTTTATGGGCCATACTTTCCATACAAAGCCTGCAATTGCAACCATGATCACCCTAAGTGCTGCCAAAAGGTATGATAAACATCCCGCATGAGCTAAAGTGAGATTGTTGGCAAAATTAAAGTTCAAGGTCGGGTCACAAAAGGTCACTATGTGCAAAATATCTACGAAAATCATGCAACACATGCTTTATGGGTATTTCCCATGTATAATTTGATAGTGAATCATTTTACCACCTGACTTCATTTACATGAAGTTAGTGTCAAGTTCAGGTCACTGAAGGTCAAAATTCAAAATTGATAAGTATAAATGAAAAAGGCATTTAGATTTAGCATAGATCGCTTTGTCTCAGAAATACAGTGCTGGCATTTATTTGTCTGTATCTGGTCAATAAAAGCCAAAAACGCAATTTCAAAATATGACTTCATGAGTTACTCATACTTTATATTCTATAAGTCAGTCAAAAATGATATCATTTTAAAATTTGGTATGGTAGTTGCCCATATTCTCTGACATATTCCTTTTTTTGTAATATCTTTGAAAAAATGATTTTGGGGCATTTATTTGTATTTTGGGGGTCAAAAACCAATATTTTCAAAAATTTGAGATAGCCATGTTGTAGCCTGTGGCATTTGCTATATTTTGCTATTCGTGGTTTGCATTTGGCTCAAAATATGGCATTTGTACGGTCTGTCGAAGTTTAGCTGATTTTGGTGTAAAACTGGTGTGTAGTGACGTCACTAAATTCGCTATAACTCTTATTTTTTTTCTCGACGATTTGTCTTCTCACATATGACGTAAATGTGTTTTAGAAGAAGGTACCAGAAGTTTCACGTTGATAGTTCTTTGGTTTTTGAGCTATTACGAAAATTCATCAGGGGGTGTTAAATGCCTTTTCCCCCCCTTTTAATGTAAGAAAAGTGGCACGTTTTTTCATTTTTCTGAACTTGGAAGTTTTGTTCCGTGAAAACATTGACTGCAATTTTTGTTTAATCTGCGGGTGCAAATGGCTGACGAGCATAACAAATAGACTGATATTGGGCTTTCCGAGCAATGGCCGGAACGTGACAGTGATGCGATACAAATTATTTAAAAAAAACGTAAGACGGAATCTCCAAATTCCCATCATCCGAAATTTCTGCTGTGATTTATGGAAGCTTTTATTTTCTTTTTCTTTTCTGTCTTTTCTTTTCTTTTCTTTTACTTTTCTTTTCCAAAAACTTTGAAAAACTTTTCCAAAAATTACCTTAACCAAAAACTTTTTAAAACCTTTTTCTTTTTTGCGTATTCAGGTTACAACCCGCCACCGTTGCCATCGTCATCGGGATCATGGATAACCCTGGGAAACTAAAAACACGTTATGCAAAAGACGGCAGTACTGAGACTTGAGCCCAGTTTCCCATATACTTATTCGCAACGATACAAGGTACCTTTTTAACATACGACCGGGGAGTCGCGGTCCCCGACTGACGCCAAGACCATATCTGTACAGGAAATACGACTGACGATTCATTAACTTTCCACATAATATATGCAGATATTGGCATATGAACCACTTTTCTGACACTGCCCCCCCCCCCCCCCCCCAGTCAATGGCGGGCTAAGTATGGACCAAGGTTTTCATACCACATCAACATGCATGCAAGTCTATGCTGAGTGTTCCCATTTTGTCATAACTGGAAACTGACCTGGAAAGTCAAGACAAGATTATGATCAGTAGGTAATGTTTCTATCACACTTGGTAATTATTTGATAACATTTGTTAAACATCAACGATTGGACAAGCATGCTGCTAACAGTATGCACCATTATTTGCATTTTTCAGTTGATGCAGCTGAGATGCACACCTTTGAATAGAAGAATAAGACCAACAGCCCTGAAGCTTACCCCTATCTGTATCAAGAATGGCAGCATGTTCTGAGGATCACTGTTTGTTGGCGCCGTCATCAGAGTGACAACAACACCGTCAGCTGTCTCGTCAGAGTGGGCTCAGACACCTCAGAGTGACCGCACCGTCAGCTGTCTCGTCAGAGTGGGCTCAGACACCTCAGAGTGACAACACCGTCAGCTGTCTCGTCAGAGTGGGCTCAGACACCTGAGAGTGACAACACCGTCAGCTGTCTCGTCAGATCAGACAACTCAGAGTAACAACACCGTCAGCTGTCTCGTCAGAGTGGGCTCAGACACCTCAGAGTGACAACACCGTCAGCTGTCTCGTCAGAGTGGACTCAGACACCTGAGAGTGACACCACCGTCAGCTGTCTCGTCGGAGTGGGCTCAGACACCTCAGAGTGACAACACCGTCAGCTGTCTCGTCAGAGCTCAGACAGACACCTCAGAGTGACAACACCGTCAGCTGTCTCGTCAGAGTGGGCTCAGACACCTCAGAGTGACAACACCGTCAGCTGTCTCGTCAGAGTGGACTCAGACACCTGAGAGTGACACCACCGTCAGCTGTCTCGTCGGAGTGGGCTCAGACACCTCAGAGTGACAACACCGTCAGCTGTCTCGTCAGAGCTCAGACAGACACCTCAGAGTGACAACATCGTCAGCTGTCTCGTCAGAGTGGGCTCAGACACCTCCACAATGCAGCCGCTGTCTGACAGCTGTGCTACCCTGGAGGAGGCCTGCCGCCGGCTGCTGCGTGACCGCAGTCGCCAGCAGCTGGTGTTCTGCAGGCGATACCTGGCTGCCTGTTCCACATCCCGCTCCTCCTGGCACCCGGCCACCTCGCTGCAGCAGCGCCCTGCAGTCACCCCTCTGCTGCTGTTCCTCCTCTCCATCTCCATCCCCCTCCTCTGCTCCGCCTGGCCTTATCTCCGCCATGCTGCTGGCTACAGCCCCTGCCTCCTGCCCAACAACTTCGCCCTGATGGAGGCCACACGACCCGTGTCTCACTGTGACATCTGTACCGCCCACCTCCCGGTGCGCCTGCATCGCCCCAGCCGCGCCGAGTTCACCGCGCACGCCTACCGCGGCCGGCCGGTGCTCGTGAGTGGCGCGACTGAGACGTGGCCGGCGCGGCGCAGCGTCGATCTCCCGTTCCTGCGGCGGCTGTACGCCCAGCTTCGCGCCAACGCCAGTCTGGCAGAGGATGGGTGTCAGTTTCTGGCGTTTCGCTCGCCTCTGGAGTCGCTGCAGCAACTGATGGACGGGAGAGTGGACGGAGCGGCGGACGGTCCGCCCTGGTATATTGGATGGTGAGAGGGGGAGGGTCTTCTCGGGTACATCAATTGGTGCGGAGAGGTGCGAGAGTTCAGATGTGAGGGATCTGTTTTTGTTATCAGGTGGTGAGGCCCCGAGGGAGCGTTCAGGTTTTAGTGGGAAGGGATCTGCTCTGAAGGGAAGCTCTGATCCACCGTTGCGTGAAGTGGAACGTTCGGGTCCTGGTGGGAGGGGGGGGGGGGGTCTGTTTTGGGTCTCAGCGGGATGTCAACATCTAACTAACACTAGCGTCTGTAATCCTCAATCCCTGCTGATAATTATCAGGGATCCACCCTGTTGTTATTGATACCTGGCACCCAACATTCGACATTCGAGTGTCGGTTGGTATTGACAACAAATATTACTTGGATGAACAAAACCCACAGTTTCACCATGTCTGTGTTCAGGAAGTAGCTGCACCATGCCGCGCGCCTCCGTCTACCTCTGTCGTAACTTGTAACTGTACCGCAGTAGCTGTAGCTGTAGTAACTGTTGTAACTGTTGTAACCTCTGAAGTAACTACTGCCCCGCCCCTGTCCGCAGCAGTAACCTCCCCCGCCCCTGTCCGCAGCAGTAACCTCCCCCGCCCCTGTCCGCAGCAGTAACCATGCCCCGCCCCTGTCCGCAGCAGTAATCATGCCCCGCCCCTGTCCGCAGCAGTAACCCTGCCCCGCCCCTGTCCGCAGCAGTAACCTCCCCCGCCCCTGTCCGCAGCAGTAACCCTGCCCCGCCCCTGTCCGCAGCAGTAACCATGCCCCGCCCCTGTCCGCAGCAGTAACTTCCCCCGCCCCTGTCCGCAGCAGTAACCATGCCCCGCCCCTGTCCGCAGCAGTAACCTCCCACTGCCCCGCCCCTGTCCGCAGCAGTAACCCTGCCCCGCCCCTGTCCGCAGCAGTAACCTCCCCCGCCTCTGTCCGCAGCAGTAACCCTGCCCCGCCCCTATCCGCAGCAGTAACCATGCCCCGCCCCTGTCCGCAGCAGTAACCTCCCCCGCCCCTGTCCGCAGCAGTAACTTCCCCCGCCCATGTCCGCAGCAGTAACCTCCCCGCCCCTGTCCGCAGCAGTAACCTCCCCCGCCCCTGTCCGCAGCAGTAACCCTGCCCCGCCCCTGTCCGCAGCAGTAACCTCCCCCGCCCCTGTCCGCAGCAGTAACCATGCCCCGCCCCTGTCCGCAGCAGTAACCCTGCCCCGCCCCTGTCCGCAGCAGTAACCCTGCCCCGCCCCTGTCCGCAGCAGTAACCCTGCCCCGCCCCTGTCCGCAGCAGTAACCTCCCCCGCCCCTGTCCGCAGCAGTAACCATGCCCCGCCCCTGTCCGCAGCAGTAACCCTGCCCCGCCCCTGTCCGCAGCAGTAACCCTGCCCCGCCCCTGTCCGCAGCAGTAACCATGCCCCGCCCCTGTCCGCAGCAGTAACCTCCCCCGCCCCTGTCCGCAGCAGTAACCCTGCCCCGCCCCTGTCCGCAGCAGTAACCCTGCCCCGCCCCTGTCCGCAGCAGTAACCTCCCCCGCCCCTGTCCGCAGCAGTAACCATGCCCCGCCCCTGTCCGCAGCAGTAACCTCCCCCGCCCCTGTCCGCAGCAGTAACCCTGCCCCGCCCCTGTCCGCAGCAGTAACCATGCCCCGCCCCTGTCCGCAGCAGTAACCCTGCCCCGCCCCTGTCCGCAGCAGTAACCATGCCCCGCCCCTGTCCGCAGCAGTAACCATGCCCCGCCCCTGTCCGCAGCAGTAACCTCCCCCGCCCCTGTCCGCAGCAGTAACCATGCCCCGCCCCTGTCCGCAGCAGTAACCCTGCCCCGCCCCTGTCCGCAGCAGTAACCATGCCCCGCCCCTGTCCGCAGCAGTAACCATGCCCC
Source organism: Chirona hameri (assembly GCA_036785665.1). Lineage (NCBI taxonomy): Eukaryota > Metazoa > Arthropoda > Thecostraca > Balanomorpha > Balanidae > Chirona > Chirona hameri. The sequence goes on along the minus strand of JAXIVJ010003199.1, from coordinate 73,949 downwards.
GCCCCTGTCCGCAGCAGTAACCTCCCCCGCCCCTGTCCGCAGCAGTAACCATGCCCCGCCCCTGTCCGCAGCAGTAACCTCCCCCGCCCCTGTCCGCAGCAGTAACCCTGCCCCGCCCCTGTCCGCAGCAGTAACCATGCCCCGCCCCTGTCCGCAGCAGTAACCATGCCCCGCCCCTGTCCGCAGCAGTAACCTCCCCCGCCCCTGTCCGCAGCAGTAACCATGCCCCGCCCCTGTCCGCAGCAGTAACCTCCCCGCCCCTGTCCGCAGCAGTAACCCTGCCCCGCCCCTGTCCGCAGCAGTAACCCTGCCCCGCCCCTGTCCGCAGCAGTAACTTCCCCCGCCCCTGTCCGCAGCAGTAACCATGCCCCGCCCCTGTCCGCAGCAGTAAGCATGCCCCGCCCCTGTCCGCAGCAGTAACCATGCCCCGCCCCTGTCCGCAGCAGTAACCCTGCCCCGCCCCTGTCCGCAGCAGTAACCCTGCCCCGCCCCTGTCCGCAGCAGTAACCTCCCCCGCCCCTGTCCGCAGCAGTAACCATGCCCCGCCCCTGTCCGCAACAGTAACCCTGCCCCGCCCCTGTCCGCAGCAGTAACCCTGCCCCGCCCCTGTCCGCAGCAGTAACCATGCCCATCCCCTGTCCGCAGCAGTAACCTCCCCCGCCCCTGTCCGCAGCAGTAACCATGCCCCGCCCCTGTCCGCAGCAGTAACCATGCCCCGCCCCTGTCCGCAGCAGTAACCTCCCCCGCCTCTGTCCGCAGCAGTAACCCTGCCCCGCCCCTGTCCTCAGCAGTAACCATGCCCCGCCCCTGTCCGCAGGAGCAACCATGCCCCGCCCCTGTCCGCAGCAGTAACTTCCCCAGCCCCTGTCCGCAGCAGTAACCCTGCCCCGCCCCTGTCCGCAGCAGTAACCATGCCCCGCCCCTGTCCGCCGCAGTAACCTCCCCCGCCCCTGTCCGCAGCAGTAACCCTGCCCCGCCCCTGTCCGCAGCAGTAACCTCCCCCGCCCCTGTCCGCAGCAGTAACCATGCCCCGCCCCTGTCCGCAGCAGTAACTTCCCCCGCCCCTGTCCGCAGCAGTAACCCTGCCCCGCCCCTGTCCGCAGCAGTAACCATGCCCCGCCCCTGTCCGCAGCAGTAACCTCCCCCGCCCCTGTCCGCAGCAGTAACCTCCCCCGCCCCTGTCCGCAGCAGTAACCATGCCCCGCCCCTGTCTGCAGCAGTAACCTCCCCCGCCCCTGTCCGCAGCAGTAACCTCCCCCGCCCCTGTCCGCAGCAGTAACCATGCCCCGCCCCTGTCCGCAGCAGTAACCTCCCCCGCCCCTGCCCGCAGCAGTAACCTCCCCCGCCCCTGTCCGCAGCAGTAACCATGCCCCGCCCCTGTCCGCAGCAGTAACCATGCCCCGCCCCTGTCCGCAGCAGTAACCCTGCCCCGCCCCCTGTCCGCAGCAGTAACCTCCCCCGCCCCTGTCCGCAGCAGTAACCTCCCCCGCCCCTGTCCGCAGCAGTAACTTCCCCCGCCCCTGTCCGCAGCAGTAACCATGCCCCGCCCCTGTCCGCAGCAGTAACTTCCCCCGCCTCTGTCCGCAGCAGTAACCTCCCCCGCCCCTGTCCGCAGCAGTAACCATGCCCCGCCCCTGTCCGCAGCAGTAACCATGCCCCGCCCCTGTCCGCAGCAGTAACCATGCCCCGCCCCTGTCCGCAACAGTAACCTCCCCCGCCCCTGTCCGCAGCAGTAACCATGCCCCGCCCCTGTCCGCAGCAGTAACCATGCCCCGCCCCTGTCCGCAGCAGTAACCATGCCCCGCCCCTGTCCGCAGCAGTAACCTCCCCCGCCCCTGTCCGCAGCAGTAACCATGCCCCGCCCCTGTCCGCAGCAGTAACCATGCCCCGCCCCTGTCCGCAGCAGTAACCATGCCCCGCCCCTGTCCGCAGCAGTAACCTCCCCGCCCCTGTCCGCAGCAGTAACCCTGCCCCGCCCCTGTCCGCAGCAGTAACCATGCCCCGCCCCTGTCCGCAGCAGTAACCATACCCCGCCCCTGTCCGCAGCAGTAACCTCCCCGCCCCTGTCCGCAGCAGTAACATGCCCCGCCCCTGTCCGCAGCAGTAACCCTGCCCCGCCCCCTGTCCGCAGCAGTAACCTCCCCCGCCCCTGTCCGCAGCAGTAACCTCCCCCGCCCCTGTCCGCAGCAGTAACCTCCCCCGCCCCTGTCCGCAGCAGTAACTTCCCCCGCCCCTGTCCGCTGCAGTAACTTCCCCCGCCCCTGTCCGCAGCAGTAACCCTGCCCCGCCCCTGTCCGCAGCAGTAACCGTGCCCCGCCCCTGTCCGCAGCAGTAACCTCCCCCGCCCCTGTCCGCAGCAGTAACCCTGCCCCGCCCCTGTCCGCAGCAGTAACCCTGCCCCGCCCCTGTCCGCAGCAGTAACCCTGCCCCGCCCCTGTCCGCAGCAGTAACCATGCCCCGCCCCTGTCCGCAGCAGTAACCTCCCCCGCCCCTGTCCGCAGCAGTAACCCTGCCCCGCCCCTGTCCGCAGCAGTAACCCTGCCCCGCCCCTGTCCGCAGCAGTAACTTCCCCCGCCCCTGTCCGCAGCAGTAACCATGCCCCGCCCCTGTCCGCAGCAGTAAGCATGCCCGCCCCTGTCCGCAGCAGTAACCATGCCCCGCCCCTGTCCGCAGCAGTAACCCTGCCCCGCCCCTGTCCGCAGCAGTAACCCTGCCCCGCCCCTGTCCGCAGCAGTAACCTCCCCCGCCCCTGTCCGCAGCAGTAACCATGCCCCGCCCCTGTCCGCAACAGTGACCCTGCCCCGCCCCTGTCCGCAGCAGTAACCCTGCCCCGCCCCTGTCCGCAGCAGTAACCATGCCCCGCCCCTGTCTGCAGCAGTAACCTCCCCGCCCCTGTCCGCAGCAGTAACCATGCCCCGCCCCTGTCCGCAGCAGTAACTTCCCCCGCCCCTGTCCGCAGCAGTAACCCTGCCCCGCCCCTGTCCGCAGCAGTAACCATGCCCCGCCCCTGTCCGCAGCAGTAACCTCCCCGCCCCTGTCCGCAGCAGTAACCATGCCCCGCCCCTGTCCGCAGCAGTAACCTCCCCCGCCCCTGTCCGCAGCAGTAACCATGCCCCGCCCCTGTCCGCAGCAGTAACTTCCCCCGCCCCTGTCCGCAGCAGTAACCCTGCCCCGCCCCTGTCCGCAGCAGTAACCATGCCCCGCCCCTGTCCGCAGCAGTAACCTCCCCCGCCCCTGTCCGCAGCAGTAACCTCCCCCGCCCCTGTCCGGAGCAGTAACCATGCCCCGCCCCTGTCCGCAGCAGTAACCTCCCCCGCCCCTGCCCGCAGCAGTAACCCTGTCCCGCCCCTGTCCGCAGCAGTAACCATGCCCCGCCCCTGTCCGCAGCAGTAACCTCCCCGGCCTCTGTCCGCAGCAGTAACCCTGCCCCGCCCCTGTCCGCAGCAGTAAACATGCCCCGCCCCTGTCCGCAGCAGTAACCTCCCCCGCCTCTGTCCGCAGCAGTAACCCTGCCCCGCCCCTGTCCGCAGCAGTAACCTCCCCCGCCCCTGTCCGCAGCAGTAACCTCCCCCGCCCCTGTCCGCAGCAGTAACCATGCCCCGCCCCTGTCCGCAGCAGTAACCTCCCCCGCCCCTGTCCGCTGCAGTAACCCTGCCCCGCCCCTGTCCGCAGCAGTAACCCTGCCCCGCCCCTGTCCGCAGCAGTAACCTCCCCCGCCCCTGTCCGCAGCAGTAACCTCCCCGCCCCTGTCCGCAGCAGTAACCCTGCCCCGCCCCTGTCCGCAGCAGTAACCATGCCCCGCCCCTGTCCGCAGCAGTAACTTCCCCCGCCCCTGTCCGCAGCAGTAACCCTGCCCGCCCCTGTCCGCAGCAGTAACCATGCCCCGCCCCTGTCCGCAGCAGTAACTTCCCCCGCCCCTGTCCGCAGCAGTAACCTCCCCCGCCCCTGTCCGCAGCAGTAACCTCCCCCGCCCCTGTCCGCAGCAGTATCCCTGCCCCGCCCCTGTCCGCAGCAGTAACCATGCCCCGCCCCTGTCCGCAGCAGTAACCATGCCCCCGCCCCTGTCCGCAGCAGTAACCTCCCCCGCCCCTGTCCGCAGCAGTAACCTCCCCCGCCCCTGTCCGCAGCAGTATCCCTGCCCCGCCCCTGTCCGCAGCAGTAACCCCGCCCCGCCCCCTGTCCGCAGCAGTAACCATGCCCCGCCTCTGTCCGCAGCAGTAACCCCGCCCCGCCCCTGTCCGCAGGAGCAACTGTGACCCGCGCGTGGCTGCGATGCTCCGTGGCCTGTACAGCTGGCCTGACTTCCTGCCGGAGGACGGAGAGGGATCGGCCATCGACTGGATATTTATGGGCACCCCCGGCCAGGGGACGGCCGTGCACGTGAGTTCTCAGACCCCGTGGCACGTGAGTTCGTGAGTTCTCAGACCCCGTGACACGTGAGTTCGTGAGTTCTCAGACCCCGTGGCACGTGAGTTCGTGAGTTCTCAGACCCCGTAGCACGTGAGTTCGTGAGTTCTCAGACCCCGTGGCACGTGAGTTCATGAGTTCTCAGACCCCGTGGCACGTGAGTTCGTGAGTTCTCAGACCCCGTGGCACGTGAGTTCGTGAGTTCTCAGACCCCGTGGCATACACTGGGCTACGGAAACAACAAGCAGAGGGAGGTGTTTTTTTCTTCAATTGGATGTAGCTACTCTATAGAATCTTCCATAGATTAGAGCCCATAGACCAGGTAGATCACTTCGATATATCAGAATATATATAATATTCGATAGATTAGAATCCATAGAGCAGGTAGATAATTTCGACAGATCAGAATCTATAGACTAGGTAGGTAGACAAGGTGTTCGATAGATCAGAATACACGCACTACACAACGCTTCTACTTACGTTTTGTTTCTGTTGTTCATTGTGTCATACTTGCATTGAAGCTATACACTCCTCAGACGTCATGACGTCCCCCTCATCATCATGCTGTGCTTTATGATATTCCCGTGGCTTTGCATGTGTGTCATATATCCACACTCCACTTGGTGACGATCACCACCACGACTATGGCTGTAATATTCCGGTGTCAAAGTTGTGCTATGTCCTCGTAGGCAACTTAATCATCATCCACACAAGTTGAGCATCGAAGTCGAGAGTTGGGCCGTAGGAGGGTGACATTCGAGTGTCACGTAGGAGGGTGACATTCGAGTGTCACGTAGGAGGGTGACATGTCACGTAGGAGGGTGACATTCGAGTGTCACGTAGGAGGGTGACATGTCACGTAGGAGGGTGACATTCGAATGTCACGTAGGAGGGTGATGTGTCACGTATGAGGGTGACATTCGAATGTCACGTATGAGGGTGATGTGTCACGTATGAGGGTGACATTCGAGTGTCACGTAGGAGGGTGACATGTCACGTAGGAGGGTGACATTCGAATGTCACGTAGGAGGGTGATGTGTCACGTATGAGGGTGACATTCGAGTGTCACGTAGGAGGGTGACATGTCACGTAGGAGGGTGACATTCGAATGTCACGTAGGAGGGTGATGTGTCACGTATGAGGGTGACATTCGAATGTCACGTAGGAGGGTGATGTGTCACGTAGGAGGGTGACATTCGAGTGTCACGTATGAGGGTGACATTCGAATGTCACGTAGGAGGGTGATGTGTCACGTATGAGGGTGACATTCGAGTGTCACGTAGGAGGGTGACATGTCACGTAGGAGGGTGACATTCGAGTGTCACGTAGGAGGGTGACATGTCACGTAGGATGGTGACATGTCACGTATGAGGGTGACATTCGAGTGTCACGTAGGAGGGTGACATGTCACGTAGGAGGGTGACATTCGAATGTCACGTAGGAGGGTGATGTGTCACGTATGAGGGTGACATTTGAGTGTCACGTAGGAGGGTGACATGTCACGTAGGAGGGTGACATTCGAATGTCACGTAGGAGGGTGATGTGTCACGTATGAGGGTGACATTCAAATGTCACGTAGGAGGGTGATGTGTCACGTATGAGGGTGACATTCGAGTGTCACGTAGGAGGGTGACATGTCACGTAGGAGGGTGACATTCGAATGTCACGTAGGAGGGTGATGTGTCACGTATGAGGGTGACATTCGAGTGTCACGTAGGAGGGTGACATGTCACGTAGGAGGGTGACATGTCACGTAGGAGGGTGACATTCGAGTGTCACGTAAGAGGGTGACATTCCAGTGTCACGTAGGATGGTGACATGTCACGTAGGAGGGTGACATGTCACGTATGAGGGTGACATTCGAGTGTCACGTAGGAGGGTGACATGTCACGTATGAGGGTGACATGCCACGTAGGAGGGTGACATGTCACGTATGAGGGTGACATGTCACGTAGGAGGGTGACATGTCACATATGAGGGTGACATGTCACGTAGGAGGGTGACATGTCACGTAGGAGGGTGACATGTCACGTAGGATGGTGACATTCGAGTTTCACGTAGGAGGGTGACATTCCAGTGTCACGTAGGAGGGTGGCATGTCACGTAGGAGGGTGACATTCGAGTGTCACGTAGGAGAGTGACATTCCAGTGTCACGTAGGAGGGTGACATGTCACGTAGGAGTGTGACATGTCACGTAGGAGGGTGACATGTCACATATGAGGGTGACATGTCACGTAGGAGGGTGACATGCCACGTAGGAGGGTGGCATGTCACGTATGAGGGTGACATGTCACGTATGAGGGTGACATGTCACGGATGAGGGTGACATTCGAGTGTCACGTAGGAGGGTGACAATCGAGTGTCACGTAGGAGGGTGACATTCGAGTGTCACGTAGGAGGGTGACATGCCACGTAGGAGGGTGGCATGTCACGTAAGAGGGTGGCATGTCACGTAGGAGGGTGACATGTCACGTAGGAGGGTGACATTCGAGTGGCCAGCTGCGATGTTGACGTCGTGCCTCGTCACCTCGTATGGCAGCCAATTCAGTTTGTGCGTTGTAATGTCGAATACTGGATAGTGAAGCTCATCTTTTACGATAATTGACGATATTACTTTCCTCATGCTTGTTCACTTGAGTATATTTATCCTAGCCTCTTGCAATGACTTTCTGAAACAATATCAGGCATATTGCCACATTATTCATAAGAGATCGTTATTTACTTGAGCTTGATCACCCTTGAATTTCAAGGACGTCTTCTAAATTGAATTTCTTGGATAAAATATTAATGATATTGATTATTTTAGGCCCTTGTACCGACCCCTGATCTTGCCGCTGTTTTCCATTCACAGTCAAAACATATGATTAACTTAATGATGTATCGATTGTCGTTTGCTATTATTTTTGGTGACCTGTTTTAGTCCCGTTATCATCTTATTCGCGCTTACTTTGATAAGGTGTCATAAACGAAGTGACCTTCCATCGCTACACGTTTTGTTTTATCAGGGTGTCAGGAGTGTAGGATTCTTGCGATGCCATTTGCCCCAGCTCTTATTGATTAACTTCGAAGTAACGCCGGATACGGGCGCCACTCCACCGTCAAATTGCCTGCTATGGATTGCCACTTACCTCGGAACTATTCCTATTCCATTTGGCCATGATTTAGTGAACGCGCTACGAACGCGATCCATTTGTCACTAAGCTACTGCGACTGCCAGCAACAACTGGCTGCACCTAAACTTCCTCCGTACGGTATGGTGCTATTGCATTAGTTGTCACTTATCTACTTTTATTGGGCGTTACATGTATCTATTATAGACATCAAGTGCGGTCAAATGTATCGCCATCAGCACTTTGTAGCCCACTTTGTTAGTCGTTAGCATCATTCAATGTTCCCACTGAAGGCTATCTAGTGAATTCCAGGCATTCTCACCGCTCGGACTCCCGACAAACTATGCACATGGCATAACCCTAGCATGCCTCCTGTCTCAAACAAACTCTCTCATGAGTGTAGAGCATTGGCGTATCATAACGATAAAATATTGCGGCAATCGGCCAGCTACAAACATAATCGGACATAACGAGACACGAGGCACGAGGCACGAGGCACGAGGCACGAGGCACACGAGGCGAGCGTCTAGCAGCGCCCACAAATAAACCTGACGGGCTTAGTGCAAAGAAACAACGCGTGCAACAAACTGTAAACCGTTTGTGTCGTCCGTCATCTGCACCATCTTTAGACAGTGCATTACCAGCGTTTTGCTAAAGTAAAACTCAGCCACGAGAGCTCCTAACAGTGCAGAGCCGCGACTTTTCGGTCGGCTGACTGCCGACGTCGTGTGCGACAGTGCGAGAACCTGCATCTCTAATACTGGCTGTCCGGTGGCAGTCAATTATTTTTACCGGTCAAGGCTCAATCAGCTGCTGGTTCCCCACTATTGTTCATCGTTAGATCACGAAGGTCATCCTGGTCATCTACCGTTGTTCATTCCGGTCGTCCTGGTCATCCACCATTGTTCATTCCGGTCATCCTGGTCATCTACCGTTGCTCATTCCGGTCGTCCTCGGGGCGGGGCTGTCACCGCCACGGGAATCTGTGTCATATTGGTCACAGAGGGTCACACAGGTCACAGGTCGCACGGGGTCACTAGTGCCGCATGACTCGGGTCACACCGTGATCACCACCTGGTCGCAGTGCCGGACGCCGGCCGTGCCCGACCCCGCTCCGCCGTCTTTCCAGCGTGCCAGTAGGCGCACACCGTGATCACCACCTGGTCGCAGTGCCGGACGTCGGCCGTCCCCGACCCTGTCCCGCCGCCTTACCAGCGTGCCAGTAGGCGCACACCGTGATCACCACCTGGTCGCAGTGCCGGACGCCGGCCTTCCCCGACCCCGCTCCACCGTCTTTCCAGCGTGCCAGTAGGCGCACACAGTGATCACCACCTGGTCGCAGTGCCGGACGCCGGCCTTCCCCGACCCCGCTCCACCGTATTTCCAGCGTTCCAGTAGGCGCACACCGTGATCACCACCTGGTCGCAGTGCCGGGCGCCGGCCGTGCCCGGCCCTGTCCGCCGTCTTTCCAGCGTGCCAGTAGGCGCACACCGTGATCACCACCTGGTCGCAGTGCCGGACGTCGGCCGTCCCTGACCCCGCTCCACCGTCTTTCCAGCGTTCCAGTAGGCGCACACCGTGATCACCACCTGGTCGCAGTACCGGGGGCCGGCCGTCCCCGACCCCGCTCCACCGTCTTTCCAGCGTTCCAGTAGGCGCACACCGTGATCACCACCTGGTCGCAGTGCCGGGCGCCGGCCGTCCCCGACCCCGCTCCACCGTCTTACCAGCGTGCCAGTAGGCGCACACCGTGATCACCACCTGGTCGCAGTGCCGGGCGCCGGCCGTCCCCGGCCCCGCCCCGCCGTCTTGCCAGCGTTCCAGTAGGCGTTCTCATTGTACACCGACGGGGACTGAGCGTAGGCTGTCGAGCGCTGGGCTGCGTAGGCTGCGTTCTCTCTGGCGTAGATTTCGCGTTCGGTGTATGGCGGTGGCGTCTCTTCGTCTGCCGTTCCCTGGCCATGCACGTGCGGCGATCCTTGCGTTTGACCGTGCACCACCACAGCGGGGGTCTGACCTTCAATCACAAACACACCTCGTGGATCCGCCCCCGCCGCCGCCGCGGCCGCCGCTTGGCGCTGTCGCCGTCGGAGTCGCACGGACACGATACACAGCGCTGTGACGAGGATCACGTACACCACGCCACTGACCACCATGGCTGCAACGCTGCCCCAGAGGATGATGACCAGAATCCACGCGGTGAGCACGATCGGACAGGTCACCAGGAGGGCGGTTTTGACGGCGGTTAGTTGTTGAAGAGTGAGGTATGCCATGACAGAGAGCTGGCTCTGTCGGGGTCTTCGGTCTGGTTCTTGGTTCTTCGTACTGGTGATGGTTCTCGTTCTGGTTCTGATTCCTCGTTCTGGTTCTGGTTCTTGGTTCTTCGTACTGGTTCTGGTTATTGGTTCTGGTTCTTCTCTTCGTACTGGTTCTGATTCTCGTTCTGGTTCTGATTCTGATTCCTCGTTCTGGTTCTGGTTCTTGGTTCTGGTTCTGGTTCTGGTTCTGGTTCTGATTCCTCGTTCTGGTTCTGTTTCTTGATTATCAGTAAGGACGAGATATGTTTTATGACAGGAGACAGTGGTAAAGAGTCCAGGCAATGGCCGACGTTCACATACAGGTCCCGTAGGAGGCAAACGTCACGGCTGGAACCGTGTAAGACGACGTCAAGCCTTGTCCGAAGACCACGTCAAGCCTTGTCCGAAGACCACGTCAAGCCTTGTCCGAAGACCACGTCAAGCCTTGTCCGAAGACCACGTCAAGCCTTGTCCGAAGACCACGTCAAGCCTTGTCCGAAGACCACGTCAAGCCTTGTCCGAAGACCACGTCAAGCCTTGTCCGAAGACCACGTCAAGCCTTGTCCGAAGACCACGTCAAGCCTTGTCCGAAGACCACGTCAAGCCTTGTCCGAAGACCACGTCAAGCCTTGTCCGAAGACCACGTCAAGCCTTGTCCGAAGACCACGTCAAGCCTTGTCCGAAGACCACGTCAAGCCTTGTCCGAAGACCACGTCAAGCCTTGTCCGAAGACCACGTCAAGCCTTGTCCGAAGACCACGTCAAGCCTTGTCCGAAGACAAGTGAGTGGGTAAGTGTATAACACGATGGCCGGCACGCAAGCCACAGTAAGACGGCGTCCGGCTGGGATACGATTGTTCACTCAACGGTAGGTGGTCGCGGTGGCTGACTCCTGCTGGCCAGCGGTGAACGCGAGCTGCTGCTGAATTCAGCCAGCCGCCGGCAGTGGAGGCTGACTCCTGCTGTCCAGCGGTGAACGCGGGCTGCTGCTGAATTCAGCCAGCCGCCGGCAGTGGAGGCTGACTCCTGCTGGCCAGCGGTGAACGCGGGCTGCTGCTGAATTCAGCCAGCCGCCGGTAGTGGAGGCTGACTCCTGCTGGCCAGCGGTGAACGCAGGCTGCTGCTGAATTCAGCCAGCCGCCGGCAGTGGTGGCTGACTCTCCTGCTGGCAAGCGGTGAAAGCGGGCTACTGCTGAATTCAGCCAGCCGTCGGCAGTGGAGGCTGACTCCTGCTGGCCAGCGGTGAACGCAGGCTGCTGCTGAATTCAGCCAGCCGCCGGCAGTGGAGGCTGACTCCTGCTGGCCAGCGGTGAACGCGGGCTGCTGCTGAATTCAGCCAGCCGTCGGCAGTGGAGGCTGACTCCTGCTGGCAAGCGGTGAACGCGGGCTGCTGCTGAATTCAGCCAGCCGCCGGCAGTGGTGGCTGACTCTCCTGCTGGCAAGCGGTGAAAGCGGGCTGCTGCTGAATTCAGCCAGCCGCCGGCAGTGGAGGCTGACTCCTGCTGGCAAGCGGTGAACGCGGGCTGCTGCTGAATTCAGCCAGCCGCCGGCAGTGGTGGCTGACTCTCCTGCTGGCAAGCGGTGAAAGCGGGCTGCTGCTGAATTCAGTCAGCCGCTGGGGGCGGTGGCTGCCGACCAACTCCAAGCTTCCCAAGAGCTAATCACTGTGTCGTGTCCAGGCCAACAGTTCACAGGTTATGAACACGAACCCCGAACAGGCAGACCGGTGTCTGTTCACGAACACGAACAGGTAGACCGGTGTCTTCACGAACACGAACAGGTAGACCGGTATCTGTTCACGAACACGAACAGGTATACCGGTGTCTGTTCACGAACAGGTAGACCGGTGTCTGTTCACGAACACTGAACAGGTAGACCTGTGTCTGTTCACGAACACGAACAGGTAGACCGGTGTCTGTTCACGAACACAAACAGGTAGACCGGTGTCTGTTCAGGAACACGAACAGGTACACCTGTGTCTGTTCACGAACACAAACAGGTATACCGGTGTCTGTGCACGAACACGAACAGGTATACCGGTGTCTGTTCACGAACACGAACAGGTAGACCGGTGTCTGTTCGCGAACACGAACAGGTTGACCGGTGTCTGTTCACGAACACTGAACAGGTATACCTGTGTCTGTTCACGAACACAAACAGGTTGACCGGTGTCTGTTCACGAACACGAACAGGTTGACCGCTGTGTCAGCGACCGGTAACACTGAGCTCTTCAGCTGGTGGAAGCTCTCTGGTTGGTGTCACTGAGCTCTTCAGTTGGTTGAAGCTCTCTGGTTGGTGTCACTGAGCTCTTCAGTTGGTTGAAGCTCTCTGGTTGGTGACACAGCTCTTCAGATGGTTGAAGCTCTCTGGTTGGTGTCACAGCTCTTCAGCTGGTTGAAGCTCCCTGGTTGGTGTCACAGCTCTTCAGATGGTTGAAGCTCTCTGGTTAGCGTCACAGCTCTTCAGATGGTTGAAGCTCTGGTTGGTGTCACATAAGCTCTTCAGATGGTTAAAGCTCCCTGGTTGGTGTCACAAGCTCTTCAGCTGGTTAAAGCTCCCTGGTTGGTGTCACAGCTCTTCAGCTGGTTGAAGCTCTGGTTGGTGTCACAGAGCTCTTCAGCTGGTTGAAGCCCCCTGATTGGTGTCACAGAGCTCTTCAGCTGGTTGAAGCCCCCTGATTGGTGTCACAAGCTCTTCAGCTGGTTGAAGCTCTCTGGTTGGTGTTACAGAGCTCTTCAGCTGGTTGAAGCCCCCTGATTGGTGTCACAGAGCTCTTCAGCTGGTTGAAGCCCCCTGATTGGTGTCACAAGCTCTTCAGCTGGTTGAAGCTTTCTGGTTGGTGTCACAGATCTTCAGCTGGTTAAAGCTCCCTGGTTGGTGTCACAGCTCTTCAGCTGGTTGAAGCTCTCTGGTTGGTGTCACAAGCTCTTCAGCTGGTTGAAGCTTTCTGGTTGGTGTCACAGATCTTCAGCTGGTTAAAGCTCCCTGGTTGGTGTCACAGCTCTTCAGCTGGTTGAAGCTCTCTGGTTGGTGTCACAAGCTCTTCAGCTGGTTGAAGCTCTCTGGTTGGTGTCACAAGCTCTCGATGTTTCAGCCGTGGGCGACTCGGGTGGCTCCTCGTACGGCTGTGCGTGTGCGGCCACGGTTCGTATGCTCGGGGGGGGGGGGGCTGTCGGTATCTTATCGTGATACTGTGGCGCGACACGGCAGTGGTCCAGTGAGCCCCGTGACGTCATGGCTCGTGACGTCACGGCCGTAAAACGGAGATGCTTTCAAAGCTATCCACGTCCGACATGCATCATTCGATTTTGACGCCGATTGTTCACATTCTCCATACTTTAACACTTTAATATGAACCATCGCCTATATCGTGCTGCACTTTGATATGGACCATCGCCTATATCGTGCTATACATCGCCTATATCGTGCTATACATCGCCTATATCATGCTATACATCGCCTATATCGTGCTGCAATTTGATATGGACCATCGCCTATATCGTGCTATACATCGCCTATATCGTGCTACACTTTGATATGGACCATCGCCTATATCGTGCTATACATCGCCTATATCATGTTATACATCGCCTATATCATGCTATACATCGCCTATATCGTGCTGCAATTTGATATGGACCATCGCCTATATCGTGCTATACATCGCCTATATCATGTTATACATCGCCTATATCGTGCTATACATCGCCTATATCGTGCTATACATCGCCTATATCATGTTATACATCGCCTATATCGTGCTATACATCGCCTATATCGTGCTATACATCGCCTATATCGTGATATACATCGCCTATATCGTGCTACACTTCGATATGGACCATCGCCTATATCGTGCTATACATCGCCTATATCGTGCTATACATCGCCTATATCGTGTTATACATCGCCTATATCGTGCTACACTTCGATATGGACCATCGCCTATATCGTGCTATACATCGCCTATATCGTGATATACATCGCCTATATCGTGCTACACTTTGATATGGACCATCGCCTATATCGTGTTATACATCGCCTATATCGTGTTATACATCGCCTATATCGTGTTATACATCACCTATATCGTGCTACACTTTGATATGGACCATCGCCTATATCGTGCTATACATCGCCTATATCGTGCTATACATCGCCTATATCGTGTTATACATCGCCTATATCGTGTTATACATCACCTATATCGTGCTACACTTTGATATGGACCATCGCCTATAGCGTGTTATACATCGCCTATATCGTGTTATACATCGCCTATATCGTGTTATACATCACCTATATCGTGCTATACATCGCCTATATCGTGATATACATCGCCTATATCGTGTTATACATCACCTATATCGTGCTGCACTTTGATATGGACCATCGCCTATATCGTGTTATACATCGCCTATATCGTGCTGCACTTTGATATGGACCATCGCCTATATCGTGCTATACATCGCCTATATCGTGCTATACATCGCCTATATCGTGCTGCACTTTGATATGGACCATCGCCTATATCGTGCTATACATCGCCTATATCGTGCTGCACTTTGATATGGACCATCGCCTATATCGTGCTATACATCGCCTATATCGTGCTGCACTTTGATATGGACCATCGCCTATATCGTGCTATACATCGCCTATATCGTGCTGCACTTTGATATGGACCATCGCCTATATCGTGCTATACATCGCCTATATCGTGTTATACATCGCCTATATCGTGCTGCACTTTGATATGGACCATCGCCTATATCGTGCTATACATCGCCTATATCGTGTTATACATCGCCTATATCGTGCTACACTTCGATATGGACCATCGCCTATATCGTGCTATACATCGCCTATATCGTGCTATACATCGCCTATATCGTGCTGCACTTTGATATGGACCATCGCCTATATCGTGCTATACATCGCCTATATCGTGTTATACATCGCCTATATCGTGCTATACATCGCCTATATCATGCTATACATCGCCTATATCGTGCTACACTTCGATATGAACCATCGCCTATATCGTGCTATACATCGCCTATATCGTGCTATACATCGCCTATATCATGCTATACATCGCCTATATCGTGCTACACTTCGATATGAACCATCGCCTATATCGTGCTATACATCGCCTATATCATGCTATACATCGCCTATATCGTGCTATACATCGCCTATATCGTGCTATACATCGCCTATATCGTGCTATACATCGCCTATATCGTGCTACACTTCGATATGGACCATCGCCTATGTCGTGCTATACATCGCCTATATCGTGCTACACTTTGATATGGACCATCGCCTATATCGTGTTATACATCGCCTATATCGTGTTATACATCGCCTATATCGTGGTATACATCACCTATATCGTGCTACACTTTGATATGGACCATCGCCTATATCGTGCTATACATCGCCTATATCGTGCTACACTGTGATATGAACCATCGCCTATATCGTGCTATACATCGCCTATATCGTGCTATACATCGCCTATATCGTGCTATACCTATGTGGTCGGTTCAACATCCCTGGCTATGTCTCGTGTGCCGAATGATGCACGGATGGGCGCCCTGTGCACGCAATGCAATACAATGCACGCAATAATGCACCTGAGGAGGAGGAGGAGGAGGAGGAGGAGGAGGAGGAGGAGGAGGAGGAGGAGGAGGAGGAGGAGGAGGAGGAGGAGGAGGAGGAGGAGGAGGAGGAGGAGGAGGAGGAGGAGGAGGAGGAGGAGGAGGAGGAGGAGGAGGAGGAGGAGGAGGAGGAGGATTGTGATGATGAGGATGATTGTGATGATGAGGATGAGGATGAGAATGATGAGGATGATTGTGGTTTATGGGCACACCGACAATTATGGTCATACGGCGTCCAAGAATGCACCTTCCAGTTAAGCCTGACCATATAACCCATAAAACAAAACCCCTGCGGTTCACACCGTCAAACTCCATTATTATCATTGATAATTAATGCCCGACGCTCGTTTTCACATGCGTTTCAGATTGATAACGTTCACCGTCCGTCGTGGCAGGCGCAGGTCCGCGGCTCCAAACGCTGGCGACTTTTCCCCCCTCCCGAATGTGAACATCTCTGTCGACCGTTCACCGTGGATGTTCACCCGGGCGACATATGTGAGTAGAACACCTGTCCACCGTGGATGTTCACCCGGACGACATATGTGAGTAGAACATCTGTTCACCGTGTATGTTCAACCGGGCGACATATGTGAGTAGAACATCTGTTCACCGTGGATGTTCAACCGGGCGACATATGTGAGTAGAACATCTGTTCACCGTGTATGTTCAACCGGGCGACATGTGAGTAGAACATCTGTTCACCGTGTATGTTCAACCGGGCGACATATGTGAGTAGAACATCTGTTCACCGTGTATGTTCAACCGGGCGACATATGTGAGTAGAACATCTGTTCACCGTGTATGTTCAACCGGGCGACATATGTGAGTAGAACATCTGTTCACCGTGTATGTTCAACCGGGCGACATATGTGAGTAGAACACATGTTAACACCTGTCCACCGTGGATGTTCACCTGGGCGAGCTATGTTGGTATAACCACGTGCGAACCAGACTGGTTATTGATTCAACACTGATTGAATCGATTGGAATCGTTCAATCAAAATTCCTTGAATCGAACAATAATTGATTCACCACCAGATCTTTTGATTCATGAATTGTGATTGAATCAATGCACGCATCAAATCAAGGCTGATTGAATACAAAGATTTAACGATTCTTAACGATTGAAGAACACTGGTAAATTGTGCAAATACATACAGTCCCGGTAGCTACTTTCATTTATACTGAAATTGTATTGCTCTAACAATGTTTTAATGATCATATATATGTATGTTTCCATTTGTATTGATTTGACATAAATTCATCACGTATATTTAAATGTTGAATCAAACGTGAATCGATTAAAATATTTGTTTTGATTTCTTTAATCGGAAAGAATCAATTCTCAAAATTGTATCTGTGAATCGAACGGTGATTGAATCATTCAGATTCCAAAATGAATCATGATTGAATCGTTCCAAAAAAGTTGAATCAATAACCTGTCTGGTGTGAACACCTGTTCACCATGGAAGTTCAACCGGGATAAATACGTGAGAGCAGAACACAGGCATTGCCTGTTCACTGGGACGTATATCTGGGCGAGATATGTGAGCATTTCGTCTTGGATCTCACTTGGTAAGCGGACCCGCTGGGCTCCTCCCCCACCCTGGCAAGGCGGAATGTTCGAGTATATAAAGGGTTCACGGATTCACGTTCTAACTCGTGGTAAATCTTTCTATATTGCCATCGACTGGGATGAACAGCGGTCGGTGGCAGAGACTGCGGTCAGCTGAGGTCAGTGGGCGGGGAGGACGTGGTGAGGTCAGCTGAGGTCAGCTGAGGTCAGTAGGCGGGGAGGACGTGGTGAGGTCAGCTGAGGTCAGCTGAAGTCAGTGGGCGGGGAGGACGTGGTGAGGTCAGCTGAGGTCAGCTGAGGTCAGTGGGCGGGGAGGACGTGGTGAGGTCAGCTGAGGTCAGTGGGCGGGGAGGACGTGGTGAGGTCAGCTGAGGTGAGCTACCGGTGGCAGAGACCGCGGTCAGCTGCTGAGGTCAGTGGGCGGGGAGGACCGGGCCTAGACTTTCCGGCACAGAAACTGTCGACTCTAAATTATGTTGGGGAATAAGCATTGTACGATCGGAGGGTCGGGTTCAGGGTCCACGCGACAAGCTCGACGTAGCGAAGGGTTCTAATCCCAGAGACCCGTCCAACCATAAGGCCGACCTTACAAGTTGATCCCTCCGAGCAGTCTTATTCCTTGGCTGTGAATGTTGGGATGTGCTCCTGTATTGAACCTGGGTTTAATGACTAGTAACAGCAGGGCAGAAAACCAAACCAAGCCGGGTAGGACGCCCCTGTATACTTCCGTGCAAAGGAAGAACCACGTATGTCAATCGCCCGGGAACCGTGACATACCTGGTTCTACCTTTGTACGGCAGTATAGGTGGCGCTATTGTCGGGATGGCTGCAGGAGGCTGAGTCCAGGGTGAGAGATTACCGACAACATTTGGACGCGTGCACCATCCATTTTGCTCATAGTTGCTCAGTAAATATGAGATATATATGAGATAATATATCTTCATTTTAATACCCATGCAATGTCGCCACTGCAGAAACTGGTCCGGACTGGTGCGCGGATATTCCCCCGGCTCGGACACTCCTGTCATCGCCTCACCGTGGGTGTACTATTGTACTATTTATTTTACTATTTACATCGGGCTGCATTTGGCGCTTGTGACTGCAGCCATTGTGTCACGCGTAAGGCACTCTGCGTGTGCAAGATTCCTTTGCTTAATTGCGTGTGCACAGAGGGGTTCTGTGAGGGGCTTTTTCTGCCATCGTTGCACTGGTTAGGGCTAATATAGGAAATTATGTAAATAATTACAGTTATAAATATGAATACAGGCACAAAATACACGCCTGAATATTTCAACCAGTCGGTGATATTATTGCATCCTGCTATGTTCCTTCATCTTTGTCCTAACAAACTGCTTTGAGTCTAGACGGGATACAGCTTGCTTTAAATTCATGCTTCGCGGTGATGAAAGCGAGGAGTATGCTAGCTTGAATTGATTTGCATTATGTTCTCCCATCCCCGTGCCATTTTATGGATCGTTGCCACTGTATGCTATGATCGTCCCCATAGTTCGTAACAAACGAATTGCTCATGATTATTGTTATCGCCCTTGCCAGCTATTCGGGTTGTCATGTCGTCTATTGTGTACTTATGGTATTTGGTGATGCAGTTAGGCCCAACGCTTTGTTACCGACTATGTGTTAGGTCTTACGAAACTTTGGGCTCTTAGCGTTACCATTTCCATTACCCTAGCATTAGGACCACTTGGTCACTTATAATCGCCCTCACATGCGCGTTGAATTCCGTGAGTAAAATAATAATTTACTGAATATTCGCTTACTTCGTACTGCATATGGATAGCCCTTGACAGTTGACACCAGTGTCTTTGTTTCTGTCGTGACAAATCGTTCGAGTGGTAGTAATCTCTGGTTCGTTGCGCAGATCTTTGAGGTTGGTGATGTTTGATTTCAGTCTTGTTGGATACGAACCAGTGGTACCATGGGACGCAAGTAGTTGGCAAAGAGATGTCCATCACTATTGGCTCCGAGTACGACTAAGCAGTGCCCATCACCATGGTTCCGTGTACGGCTGAGCAGTGTCCATCACTATTGGCTCCGAGTACGACTAAGCAGTGCCCATCACCATGGTTCCGTGTACGGCTGAGCAGTGTCCATCACTATTGGCTCCGAGTACGACTAAGCAGTGTCCATCACTATGGTTCCGAGTATGGCTGAGCAGTGTCCATCACTATTGGCTCCGAGTATGGTTGAGCAGAGATCCCTATCACTAAAGACTCGGATTAAGAATGAGCATTAATGCGCGTGCCTTTCACCAAAGCTGCTTTTGTGGCGCTAAAAGCTGCCTCCGCGTGTTATATTTTGTGTTCATCAGTTAAAGCGGTGCCTCATTTCGGCTTTCATCGCAAATATTGCGATTGTATGATCGCTGATCTGATGACTGCACTCGGTGTGAATACATGTGCATAACTATTGCTTTAGTTGAGAAGTATTGTTTGATGTGGAATGTTTATTGGTAACAGTTTGTGTTCTGCTGCCATATGACAAATGCAATTATTGTTATTTATCACCGGTTTAGATCGGTGGCAAAAGTGTATAGGGAACTCAGTGTTGAATATTTAATATTAAACATAATATGTCATTGTGTTGTGAAACATTTGTTAAAATCAGAATCATCTGGAAGTCGATGAGAGCTCTAT
Source organism: Chirona hameri (assembly GCA_036785665.1). Taxonomy (NCBI): domain Eukaryota; kingdom Metazoa; phylum Arthropoda; class Thecostraca; order Balanomorpha; family Balanidae; genus Chirona; species Chirona hameri. Next base: position 54,239 of record JAXIVJ010003199.1, on the reverse strand, counting down.
TTATGATCGAAATGCATCTAAATATTTACCTTAATATGCATCCCCCACTGGGTTTCCGATCAATTTAACCAAAGATTGTAGCCATAGTTGTGATATTGGGTTAATTGCTCTTTCAGACACCCTTTGTCCATTGCCTATTCAGTTTGCGAGCTTATTACCATGCACCATGATGGCGGCCAGTTTATAGTGGACATAATGTGCTTGACGAGCTGACCGTATGTCTTCCAGGGTGGCCACGGATCAACTACAACCCCTTTAGCATATTAATTGACCCCTTTAGCATATTCATTGCTAGTTACTTCCGTCCAGGGCACTGTACACTCGTCCGCCAACGGTGGTTTAAGTCGGGCTGTAATTCAAGATAACCAGCACTTTCGTGTACAGTTAGTACGTGAATTCCTAACACAGACTTTCAGTGTTTATGTGTTTATGTGTGGCGCTAAGCGATTTTGGTATATTGCTAAATTTTGGTGTCATACGTGATTGAAGTATCGCACGATGTCGGATTTTACAGTGGAATGTGCAACGCGTATACATTGTTTTGAAAAAGGTCCGTTTTCATGTTCATATTATTTATTCTTAATTAAAGCCAGTATATTCGTGATTACTGTCATTGTATTTGCTGTCATCGGTCCATTTCGTCATGTATGTCAGCTGTTTTGTATCTACTTTTCGAATCCAGTCGTCGCTACATGAACACAAGTCGCGTGTGAACTCTGTGCGGGCGCCATATTCCACGTGTCTGGAGAGTGTGGAGATATGGAGATATACAAATATGTCACTGCTCTGACATATCAGCAGCCAATAAAACCCGCGCGTCTTCCTGCTGTGGTGAATAAAAACCCGCGTGTCTTACTGCTGCGGTGAATAAAACCCGCGCGTCTTCCTGCTCCGGTGAATAAAACACGTGAGTCTTCCTGCTCCGGTGAATAAAACCCGCGCGTCTTCCTGCTGTGGTGAATAAAACACGCGCGTCTTCCTGCTCCGGTGAATAAAACACGCGCGTCTTCCTGCTCCGGTGAATAAAACCCGCGCGTCTTCCTACTGTGGTGAATAAAACCCGCGCGTCTTCCTGCTGTGGTGAATAAAACCCGCGCGTCTTCCTGCTCCGGTGAATAAAACGCGCGTCTTCCTGCTCCGGTGAATAAAACACGCGCGTCTTCCTGCTGTGGTGAATAAAACACGTGCGTCTTCCTGCTCCGGTGTGTTTTGGCTGAGTCGCACAAGCAACTGCCGCCAGGGGGAGAAGGCTGAAGGTTGATCGTGACACGTGCACATTGGACAAAGCCGACACACCTCATTCATGGCTCGAACAGTACACGGTTTGCTTTCGAGGGGAGATTAGGCTGGTCATTTGTCACCGCGACTTTGTTTATCGAAAATGCGCTGCCCGGCCGCACCTGTCTGACAGAAATGAGAATGTCGGTGCACAGTGCACAAACAAACAAATATGTTTGTATTATCCCTTTGTAATCCCCTTGTTAGAAGAGATATTATGTGATTGTTTTGCATAACAGGGGTATAACTTAGTGGGGAGTGGCGTGTCATGACATGTTTGCTACCTCAGTGCTGATTTGATTTTTTAACATAAATAAACCGCACGGGAAAATCAAGGACATTCGTGACTGCATGGAAGAGGCAGCTTAAAAATAGGCCCCGCTGAGATCGCCAGGGCCACACAAATAGGCCCCGCTGAGATCGCCAGGGTCGCAATGCTGTCATCGTCATGCTGTCATCGCCGGTAATTGCAGCTTTCACTTTGCAGTTTTCTGCTTTCATAGATACGGAATAGATTGTGTATATGAATATTTCTTTAGAATGTTAACCTGCGCCGTGCCGGTGCTCGGCGCTACCTTCGCCGTGCCGGGGGGTAGGCGCCCCCCCCCCCCTCGAACTCAGCTCCGGGATGGGAAGTAGACAAAAACCGAAAATACTGTTTGAAAGCTCATCCAAAATCGTTCTGAATCTATTCCGGTCATTTTTTTTTTGGCTGAGATCAATATTGAGGTCACCAGAGATCATCAAATGTCAGATTTTCCAGTTTCAGGACTTCGCTCCAGAAACACCCAAATATCTCGGGAATTATGATAGCTAGGAACAAACGGAAAAAGTAATCGAAACCTCTTGGAAAATGCAATCGCTGAGGTGCCCTCAAATTTTAGCCCAGGCCAATAGTTTAGGCTCCAGAGGTCATCAAAGGTAAAAAAGACGATTTTTAGGCAACAGTTTTTTCACAAATAACTTTTTACCTAAGGAAGATAAAGCAATAATTTTGACACCATCGTGTTTGTCTCGTCAATGCGCTTCGAGTCATATTCATGGTGACCAGGTTAAGTCAACTTATCGAATTGATCTCAGGTCAAGGTCAAGTGGTGACCGAAGTAAATCATGTTGCACATTGAGAGACGTGCCTCGACGAGATAAACACAATGGTGCCGGTTTCACTTCTATCTTCATTCTGTCGAGAGTTATTGACAAACAAGTGTTGGTGACATCGTATGACCTCGGCTGACCCTGTAGACGTCACTGAACAAAAAATACACATGTGTCGTCAAGAACGTCCTACGATAACATGATCTAGAAGGAATTGAACTGATAAGCATATCCTCGGAATAGGAAGCATTTGCATATTTCCCCATTGACTTAACACGCGCCCTGGAGGGCCTCTGATAATTACACGCCCTGGAGGGGGGGCGGATTTCGCCCCTCCCCCCCCCCTATGATCTCGAAAACCACGCAACGTAGCGACAAACGGGAAACGACGTTAGATAGCTCGAGACAAGCTCCTTCGAAAGTATTTCGTTAATTTTTTTCTTCAGGTCAATATTGAGGTCACCAGAGGTCATCAAGGGTCAGATTTTAAAGTTTTCAAGACTTCGGTTCGAACACTCCCAAATATCTCGGGAACTATGATAGTTAGCAGCAAACGGAACAAAGCAATCGAAAGTCATTGACAAATTCAATCGACATAGGTGTCCTCAGATTTGAGCTCAGATCAATAGTTTAGGCTCCAGAGGTCATCGAATGTCAAAAAGGTGATTTTGTTTTCAAAACGGTTTTTCGCAAATAACCTTTTACCTAATAAAGATAACGCAATAATGTTTACGCCATCGCGTGTGTCTTATCAAGGCGCTTCGAATCATATTCATGGTGACCGGGTTAGGTCAACAGAGAAATTTGACCTTAGGTCAAGTGGTGACCCAAGTTGGTCATGTTGCATATTGGGAGACGTGTCTCGACGAGACAAACATATTGGTACCATTTTCTCTTCTCTATCTTCCTTATGTCGATAGTTATTGATAAAACAGTGTCGGCGGTCACAAAATTGACCTGACCTTAGGTCACCGATATTAGAAATCCGAGATAAACAAATTGTTGGTATCTATGACCTTATGAAGTCCTGCAAGATTGAAACCAATCGGCGTAAAACTGTGGCTGTGGTACTACTGCAAACGTTTTGGAGCTGAGGTCATCACGTGACCTGGTCTGGTGACCTGACCTGAGATGACCCGAGGCTAAGAATTTTACATAATGCGGAAAGTTCAATACTAAACAGGTATTCAAAAAACAGCGGCGCTGCGCGCCGCCATTTTTGCGCTATCCTCGAAAAACCGGAGGGGTGGGCGGATTTCGCCCCCCCCCCCCTCCAGGGCGCGTGTTAACCCGCGAGTTACTGGGGGGGGGCTATTTTTTGCCCCCCCCCCCCTCCCGTTATTTTGCAATAACTCCTAAACGAACACCTGTATTGTCACCAAACTTGCAGTAACTTCTCTCACATCAATTCTACACATGTTGGCATAATTAAAAATATAAGGCTATGATAGGTCAACCGGGAATGATGTTAGAGTGACGTCATGTTCTTCGGTTTTTGTTGCAAAATAATGGTTTGCGGAAAACGCTGTCAAAGGTACGATATTTGAGATAAACTAAATTGTATTATACCAAATTACGGACAATAGACCGGGCTATCAAACTGCTATCTCGGATTTTTGAGTTTTTTTTCGAAATTCAAAATTTTGAGAAATCCAAAGACATTTTTTTTAAAACAAAATTTTCAAGAAAAAATCAGAATTATAAAAAACGGAACACATATGATCGAAACGTATGCGGTGAATATGTGTACCAAATTTAAAGTCGATATCTTTAAAAATGACCGAGTTATGACCTTTAAATGACAAAAATCGACCACTTCTCACAGCATTACTATGACAAAAAACGCATTTCCATTTTTGCTTTTTACTTCTATTTATATGGAACAAACAATGTTCTAAGGTCATTTTTCGCGTTCTAGACGAAAAACAAACCCATAAACATGTGTTACAACGCCTAATGACCGTAATCTGCAGTTTGACCTCGTGACCTCGGATGACCTTGACCTGACCCAAGGTCATAAACAGCTTAGAAAGATACTTAGAAGTGTCAGACACACGAATCATACCGATTTACCAACGGCTTATGCGTTTAATATCGCAATTTTGCGCGACAATTCCATCCATAGAGACCTTTTGACACGGTCAAACATTTTGTACTTGACCTGACCTGTGACGTCATCGGTGACCCCGAGGTCAACAATATTATGTTTCCCTCGATAAATTTCCCAGGGCTATCGAATGCCGCTTCAATTTTTACATTCGGTCCAGTAGTTCCGGAGATCAGAGGGGGGGGGGCAAAAAATAGCCCCCCCCCCCCCCCCAGTAAGTCGCGTTATGAAATATACCCCAGTAACTCGAGGGTTAACCCGCGCACTGCAGGGGGTTGATTTCCGCCCCCCCCTCAGGTTTTTCAAAGATAGCGAAAAAAACGGCGGCGCGCAGCGCCGCCGGGTTTTGATACACCTGTTAGGACATCAATTGCGCACGCTTTGAAAAACGAAACATACTCTGGTCATCTCAGGTCAGGTCACCAGACCAGGTCAAGTGACCCCACCACCAACAATGTTTGCAGTTGTGCCAAAGCCAGAGTTTTTCACCTATCAGGTTGAAACTTACAGGATGTCATGAGGGCATCAGTACTAACCATTCTTATATCTCGGAATTTTTATATCGGTGACCTAAGGTCAGGTCAATTTCGTAACCTCCCCATAATAAGTAAATGGGGAAATATACAAATGCTTCCTATTTCAAGGATATGCATGATACTTGTCTAATTACTTCTGGATCATGTTATTATAGGATATTCTTGATGATCCAAGTGTAAGTTTTGTTCAGTGACCCCTATTGGGTCATTTGAGGTCATGCGAGGTCACCATCACTTTTTGTCAATAACTCGACATAATGAAGATAGAGAAGTAAAACAGACATCGATGTGTTTGTCTCTTCGAGACACGTCTTGCCATATGCAACATGCCCTACTTGGGTCACCACTTGACCTTGACCTTTGGTCAAATTGTTAAGTTGACTTAACAAGGTCACCATATATATCATTCAAAGCGCCTTGACAATATAAACACAATGGCGTAAACAGTTTTCCGTTATCTTTATTAAGTAAAAAGTTAATTGCAAAAAACGATTTAGCAAAAAAAAACTGCATTTTCCCCCTTTTTGACCTCTGGAGCCTCAAATATTGACCTGAGATCAAATCTGAGGCACCTTAGCCATTACAAATTTCACTGGCTGGCGTTTACCTTTTTCCGTTTGTTTCTAACTATCATCGTTTCTGAGATATATGGGAATTTCTGAAGCGATATCCTAAAACAGGACAAAACTGGAAAATTTGACCTTTGATGACCTCTGGTGACCTCAATTTTGACCTGACCTAAAAGAACACTGAAATACTTTCGATAGAACATGTATGAAGCTATCGAATGCCTTTTTCCGTTTCTCGCTACGTTGCGTAGTTTTCAAGATCTCAGGGGGGGCGGAAATCAACCCCCCTTGCAGTTCGTGTTCGGCTCAAAGCCTGTGCGCGGGTTAATAATGGAGAAGTCACGAAATTGACCCGACCTTAGGTCACCGATATAAAAACAAATCGGAGATATACGAATTGAAGGTACCTATGACTTTATGAAATCCTGTAAGTTTGAAACCGATCGGCCAAAAACTGTGGCTGTGGTTTGACCGCAAACTTTTTTGGAGATGGGGTCACGTGACCTGGCCTGGTGACCTGCTCTCAGAAGACCTGAGGTCAAACCTTACACAATGTGGGTAATTGATGCCTTAACAGATGTGCCCAATTTTGCGGCGCTGCGGGCCGCCATTTTTCTGCTATCCTTGCAAAAACCTTAGGAAGATGGGGCGTCTAAACCAGGGTAATAGAACAACGGGTAGAACAGTAAGGAATGTAACGCAAAATTAATTAGACAAGATATAATTTGTATCGTAATTGTTTTGTCTATTATAAATTAAAGGTATTGTTTGCTATCGATATATTGTATTTCCAAAGATTATATCTTTATTTATTGAATTAAACGCCAGCAAATATACGAAGTAGTAGTTAAAGTAGTTTATTTGCAGTACTGTAGTAGCATTTGGAAGCGGTCATATTCAATTCTACTACGAAGTAGTGTATATTTCAGTACTGTAGTAGCATTTGGAAGCGGTCAGCGGTCGTTCCGACATATTTTAACCCCCAAGCCCATTTATCCCATTTACGCCCGGAATATCGAAAAATGATAAATAGAAACGTTGTAGCTAAGGCTTGTAGCTATCTGTTCCAGAAGTCGGATTTAAAATATGTACCATAGGTGACGAGCCAGCCAACCTCATCTCAAGATCATCGATTTAACATGGGAACCCTATGGTGTAGTAAGTTTTTAACGCCCAAACGCCCGAGTGCTACCAACTATTACTGGTGGGGGCTGGTCTAAACGCCCCCCCCCCCCTCCTCCTGGCCGAAAATTCCCGAAGTATAATGACCATTCGCACTCGGAATTAGAGATGACGTCATAGTTGCTGGGCGAGTCCATTATACCACCGGGGAGGTTGGCACCTCCCTGAATGGGATGCTGGGCCTCGACAATAATCGAAGCGATCGCGGTGTGTGATGCGCTTAGCCTCGGTGCGCACTCCGCACCATTTGAAACATATAGTTTATTCTCGTTACGGCGCGGTCGTCAGGCAGAAGTGCAATTGATCTCCGTTTACATGTCAGATCGGAAGGCAACTGTAGGTATCATGCACAGTACACATATTCAGGGGCGTAGCCAGGATTTTCCGAGCATACCGCATTTTCCGACAGGGGCATCACAAAATGGAGGCATCATCAGGTAAAGGGGCATCACTAAGGATTTGCTTTTGAAGGGTACCGTAATTTTACATATATATGTATATATAAATTCCGTGAATAGTCTGACAGACTTAGAATAGACTTAGACAAACTTTAAAGCAGTTTTCACACAGTATCGGTCAGAGTCGTCGTTACCTTTCTAAAAAGTGTGTGGGGGGGGGGGGGGTCGGTCCACTGCCAGGGGGGCGCCATACCCAGAGGGGGCGCCCGGCTATACACTGAGATAAAAATTGACTCTCTTAAACTCTATGAGGGGGAGTTGCCCAATTTGACTCCCCAAAACTCCGTCTGATTGGGGGAGTAACTCCATTGTTTACACCCAATAACGCTCCTTACAACACTCCCAGCTCTGATTACTCCCATGAAGAACCCCTTCTTGAACTCACCTCTACCCTCTCTACTCCCCTCCAAAACTCTGCGTAACTCCTGTCACTACTCCACATAACTCCCCCTGCTACTCCCTTGACCCTTTCTACTCCCCTCCGAAACCCTGCATTACTCCTGTCCCTACTCCACATAACTCCCCTGCTACACCGTTTACCCCTTCCTGCCCCTTCTACATCCCTGCTACCCTGCCCCTTCCTACCCCCTGCTACCCCTTCTACACCGTTTTACTCCCATACAAAAGTACCCTGAACTCTATACCATGCTACTTACTCCCCCTCCATAACCCCCTCTTACACATGTCCGTGAAGTTAGCGTCGGATTCGGATTCGAATTCAGCGTCGAGTAGCGATTCGCTTCAAAATGTGGTTACAGGTCAATTGGGGCACGCTGATCACGAAAATCACATTTATTTTGACATTCAAGGTCATATTCAAGGTCATTTTCAAGATCAAAGGACGGGGCGCCTCAAAACGCCCGTAAGGGTTGCTCCAATTGCAAAAAAAAATAATGGCCTCAGTCGGTTCTCCGGGTCCATATCTAACCTCCGCATTGGCAACCTCACGCGTGCCTTATATCCTTGAGACCATAAAAGGTTCTCAAAGAACGGGGCGCCTCAAAACGCCCTTAAGGGTTGCTCCAATTGCAAAAATAATGGTCTCAGTCGATTCCCCGGGTCCATATCTAACCTCCGCATTGGCAACTTCACGCGTGGCTTATATCCTTGAGACCATAAAAGGTTCTCAAAGGACGGGGCGCCTCAAAACGCCCTTAACGGTTGCTCCAAATGCAAAAACAATGGTCTCAGCCGATTCCTCAGATCCATATCTAACCTCCGCATTGGAAACCTCACGCGTGCCTCGTATCCTTGAGACCATAAAAGGTTCTCAAAGGACGGGGCGCCTCAAAACGCCCTTAACCCTATTTGTAACAGGGGGGGGGGGGCGGATTCCGCCCCCCTCATGTTTTTCGCAGATATCTCCAGAACGGCTGGGAGCAGGCCCATGAAATTTTGGGACTTTTCATAGAATTGAACTCCGCATTTGGAGTCAAAATTTTGAGTTCTTAACTTGAACAGAGGCGGTTCCAGGGCACAGTTTTGGGTGGGTTCGGAGGCGACATTTGGCGAAAATACGGAAATGCGATCTTCACGGTTTCTTCCTAACTGCATCAAGTATGAAGGAGTTACATCGGCTTACCGTGATTGCAACAAGTGCAAATTAGATGATGTTAATGAAATATCATACAAAATTGCATGGCAGAGGCGGTTTCAGGGGCTTGACAAGGGGGGGGTTTCCAGGAAGTATTCAATGCTTGGCGGTAAGCCAATAGAGCAATGTAAGGGGCATTTATAGCTATCAAGATGTAAAAGATAGCTTCTGCTTCCATTATTTGCATAATTTATTACATATAGCGTTTCAGGGGCGTGTTCAGGAACATGAAAAGGGGGGTAATTGGCATGGTGATGACGATATGCCAGCGATAACGGCGCAATATACGTTTAGCTTATAATAATATATGCACACATGAGACCAGAAAAGGGAATAAAATCATTTTTTTTTGCAGAGACGCGCTCAGGAATGGAAGAAAGGGGGTCATATTATTGCAAGGAAATTAAGAGGCATGGGCGTACAATGACATAACATACTGCAGTTTTCGGATGAAACACGCACCACAGGCTACTCTACGAACGATTATAAGATAATAGGCGAGTCCAGGTAGGGTAAAAAGGGGGGTAAGCAATGTTAATTGAAGTTGTAAGTGAAATAGTCACTGTTGACTAGTTAGTATCATAATAGCGGCTAATATACTTATCAAAAGGTCTTGCGCCGCCCTAGTTTGGATCCTGGATACGCCTATGATGAAGTACAACATGCAAAAACGAAATATCTATGATCAGTAACATATTTATAGTGCTGGGTAGCAACTTGTCTGCGGTTAATATTTTTCCCAATTTTACCATCCTTTTTACTAACCTGGTACCGCCTATGGCAAAAAATAGGATTTATAACTGTTTTTTTCTAATGTCTCAATCACATACCATTTCATTTATCAAAAAAACAACATCAAAAAATGGTTTTATTACGCATTTACTTCACCCCCATATGGAGTGACCTGCACACGCCTATGATTTTTGAATTTTCAAACGTCACCGTCATATATCAATTTCCGATTCAATCTCTATCGATTCCTATTAGTTGTGTTCAAATCGGTCGATAAACATGAAAGCTATGTTGGATCAAAAATACCACTAAAATTTGTAGTTTTTGCCCCCCTGTTGCCCCCCTATCCCACATTTCTATTTTTTTTATAAATGTAGATCGTGTTGAGGGGAACCAAACACCGTTTCATTTTTGAAAATCGGACGGGTAGATCTCGAGATCTCCGGGGGGGGGGGGGGGCGGAATCCGCCCCCCTGTTACAAATAGGGGTAGCCAGGAGCCTGTTACAAATAGGGTTAACGGTTGCTCCAATTGCAAAAACAATGGTCTCAGTCGATTCCTCAGGTCCATATCTAACCTCCGCATTTTAAACCTCACGCGTGCCTCATATCCTTGAGACCATACAAGGTTCTCAAAGGACGGGGCGCCTCAAAACGCCCTTAAGGGTTGCTCCAATTGCAAAAACAATGGTCTCAGTCGATTCCTCAGATCCATATCTAACCTCCGCATTAGAAACCTCACGCGTGCCTCATATCTTTGAGACCATAAAAGGTTCTCAAAGGACGGAGCGCCTCAAAACGCCCTTAACGGTTGCTCCCATTGCAAAAGTAATGGTCTCAGCCGATTCCCCGGGTCCAAATCTAACCTCCGCATTGGCAACCTCACGCGTGCCTTATATCCTTGAGAGGCCCCACGTCCTTTGACAACCTTTTATGGTCTCAAGGATATAAGGCACGCGTGAGGTTGCCAATGCGGAGGTTAGATATGGACCTGAGGAATCGACTGAGACCATTGTTTTTGCAATTGGAGTAACCGTTAAGGGCGTTTTGAGGCGCCCCGTCCTTTGAGAACCTTTTATGGTCGCAAGGATATGAGGCACGCGCGAGGTTGTCAATGCGGAGGTTAGATATGGATCTGAGGAATCGACTGAGACCATTGTTTTTGCAATTGGAGTAACCGTTAAGGGCGTTTTGAGGCGCCCCGTCCTTTGAGAACCTTTTATGGTCTCAAGGATATAAGGCACGCGTGATGTTGCCAATGCGGAGGTTAGATATGGACGCGGAGAATCGACTGAGAACATTATTTTTGCAATTGGAGAAACTCTTAACCCTATTTGTAACAGGCTCCTGGCTACCCCTATTTGTAACAGGGGGGGGGGGCGGATTCCGCCCCCCCCCCGGAGATCTCGAGATCTACCTGTCCGATTTTCAAAAATGAAACGGTGTTTGGTTCCTCTCAAGACGATCTACATTTCTAAATAATAAAAATATATACATTTTGGATAGGGGGGCAACAGGGGGGCAAAAACCACAAATTTTAGTGGTATTTTTGATCCGACATAGCTTTCATGTTTATCGACCGATTTGAACACAACTAATAGGAATCGATAGATATTGAATTGAATATTGATAAATGACGGTGACGTTTGAAAATTCAAAAATCGTAGGCGTGCGCAGGTCACTCAATATGGGGGTGAAGTAAATGCGTAATAAAACCATTTTTTATGTTTTTTTTTATAAATGAAATGGTATGTGATTGTGACATTAGACAAAACGGTTATACATCATATTTTGTGCCATAGGCGGTACCAGGTTAGTGAAAAAGGGAGGTAAATTGGGAAAAAATATTAACCGCAGACAAGTTGCTACCCAGCACTATAAATATGTTACTGATCGTGGATAGTTCCTTTTTGCATGTTGCACTTCATCATAGGCGTATCCAGGATCCAAACTGGGGCGGCGCAACACCTTTTAAAAAGTATATTATCCGCTATTATGATACTAACTAGTCAACAGTGACTATTTCACTTACAACTTCAATTGACATTGCTTACCCCCTTTTACCCTACCTGGACTCGCCTATTATCTTATAATCGTTCGTAGAGTAGCCTGTGGTGCGTGTTTCATCCGAAAACTGCAGTATGTTATGTCATTGTACGCCCATGCCTCTTAGTTTCCTTGCAATAATATGACCCCCTTTCTTCCATTCCTGAGCGCGCCTCTGCCAAAAATGACTTTATTCCCTTTTCTGGCCTCATGTGCATATATCATTATAAGCTAAACGTCTATTGCGCCGTTATCGCTGGCATATCGTCATCTCCATGGCAGTCGCCCCCTTTTTCATGTGCCTGAACACGCCCCTGAAACTCAATATGTAATAAATTATGCAAATAATGGAAGCAGAAGCTATCTTTTACATCTTGATAGCTATAAATGCCCCTTACATCGCTCTATTGGCTTCCCGTCAAGCATTGAATACTTCCTGGAACCCCCCCCCCCCTTTCAAGCCCCTAAAACCGCGTCTGCCATGCTATTTTTATGATATTTCATTAACATTAACTAATTTGCACTTGTTGCAATCACCGTAAACCGATGTAACTCATTTATACTTGATGCAGTTAGGAAGAAACCGTGAAGATCGCATTTCCGTATTATCGCCAAATTTCGCCCTGAACCCACCCAAAACTGGGCCCTGGAACCGCCTCTGTTAAGGTTAAGAACTCAAAATTTTGACTCCAAATGCGGTATTCAATTCTATGAAAAGTCCGAAAATTTCATGGCCCTGCTCCCAGCCGTTCTGGAGATATCTGCGAAAAACATGAGGGGGACGGAATCCGCCCCCCCCCCCTGTTACAAATTGGGTTAAGGGCGTTTTGAGGCGCCCCGTCCTTTGAGAACCTTTTATGGTCGCAAGGATATGAGGCACGCGCGAGGTTGTCAATGCGGAGGTTAGATATGGACCCGGGGAATCGGCTGAGACCATTATTTTTGCAATTGGAGCAACTGTTAAGGGCGTTTTGAGGCGCCCCGTACTTTGAGAACCTTTTATGGTCTCAAGTATATGAGGCACGCGTGAGGTTTCCAATGCGAAGGTTAGATATGGACCTGAGGAATCGACTGAGACCATTGTTTTTGCAATTGGAGCAACCGTTAAGGGCGTTTTTAGGCGCCCCGTCCTTTAAGAACCTGTTATGGTCTCAAGGATATGAGGCACGCGTGAGGTTTCCAATGCGAAGGTTAGATATGGATTTGAGGAATCGACTGCGACCATTGTTTTTGCAATTGGAGCAACCGTTAAGGGCGTTTTGAGGCGCCCCGTCTTTGAGAACCTTTTATGGTCTCAAGGATATAAGGCACACGTGAGGTTGCAAATGCGGAGGTTATATATGGATCTGAGGAATCGACTGAGACTATTATTTTTGCAATTGGAGCAACCCTTAAGGGCGTTTTGAGGCGCCCCGTCCTTTGAGAACCTTTTATGGTCTCAATGATATGAGGCACGCGTGAGGTTTCCAATGCGGAGGTTAGATATGGTACTGAGGAATCGACTGAGACCATTGTTTTTGCAATTGGAGCAACCGTTAAGGGCGTTTTGAGGCGCCCCGTCCTTTGAGAACCTTTTATGGTCTCAAGGATATAAGGCACGCGTGATGTTGCCAATGCGGAGGTTAGATTGACCCGGGGAATCGGCTGAGACCATTATTTTTGCAATTGGAGCAACTGTTAAGGGCGTTTTGAGGCACCCCGTACTTTGAGAACCTTTTATGGTCTCAAGGATATGAGGCACGCGTGAGGTTTTCAATGCGGAGGTTAGATATGGACCTGAGGAATCGACTCAGACCATTGTTTTTGCAATTGGAGCAACCGTTAAGGGCGTTTTGGGGCGCTCCGTCTTTTGATAACCTTTTATGGTCTCAAGGATATAAGGCACGCGTGAGGTTGCCAATGCGGAGGTTAGATATGGACCCGGAGAATCGACTGAGTCCATTATTTTTGCAATTGGAGCAACCCTTAAGGGCGTTTTGAGGCGCCCCATCCTTTGAGAACCTTTTATGGTCTCAAGGATATGAGGAACGCGTGAGGTTTCCAATGCGGAGGTTAGATATGGACCTGAGGAATCGACTGAGACCATTGATTTTGCAATTGGAGCAACCGTTAAGGGCGTTTTGAGGCGCCCCGTCCTTTGAGAACCTTTTATGGTCTCAAGGATATAAGGCAGGCGTGAGGTTGCCAATGCGGAGGTTAGATATGGACCCGGGGAATCGACTGAGACCATTGCTTTTGCAATTGGAGCAATATTTAAGGGCGTTTTGAGGTGCCCCGTCCTTTGACCTTGAAAATGACCTTGAAGATGACATTGAATGTCAAAATAAATGTGATGTTCGTTATCAGCGTGCCCCAATTGACCTGTAACCACATTTTGAAGCGAATCGCTACTCGACGCTGAATTCGAATCCGAATCCGACGCTAACTTCACGGACATCTCTTACACCCCCTGAATTTGTCCTGCGCGGGCATGGTCTAAATTCATTGCACTGAATCCACATGCAGCACACTCACACATTTCGACCCACACAACAAAAACGTTCTTGGCAATACTCTTTATTGCAACACTGAAGGCGATTTCTTCGCAAAAAAAGAAACATTGACAAACATGCGGACGACGCAGGCCTCACCGCCGCCAGAAGCCTGCGCGGTGTGTCGGTCTCCACCAGAGGAGCCTGCAAAAATATAATGGCTATGTTGCTATATTCATGTTACTTTGCTCGCTGACAAGCTGCATATAAAGCTGAGATAGCATGCATAAAACCAACACACAACATACCAAATAAATAACATAAATCACAGACATGCTTACCGTTATCAACGCCGCGGCCTCACGCGAGGAAATTGGAAGAAAATGGCTGCCGAACGCCTCAAATACTCCTCTGCAGAAATGCTCTATTATTCTCAAAAACACGCTCGAGAACTCCGGACTGAGTTGTTGTGAGAGTTTATTGTCGGATAGTTAAGAGTGTTCAGAGGGGAGTAGGACACCGAGGGAGAGTACTTCTGAGAGCGTTATGTCAACACCATCAGACAAATTCCCCAAAACACTGCGCGTCGCTCAAACACCCTTTGAAAACGCTCGATAACTCTGTTTACTGGAGTAATAACAATACCATGTGATAGAGTTTAAGGGTGTTTTCGGTGAGAGAGTGGTGTTATGCAGTGTAAATGCCTAGAGTTTTACGGTATTCCGAGGAGGGTAGAGTTTATTTTTTCTCTCAGTGTAGAGGGGCGCAAACCCCATGAATTTCCTGGATTTAATTCAGGGGCGAAGGGGGGGGGGAAATCCAGTGGCGTATTCCCCCCCGCCCCCACAAAAAAATTGAGCTGTAGGTATGCCAGATACTCGTCACGAGGTACCCCGGGCGGCCATTACTAGTTGTGGGGGATTTTAATGTGCCGGATGTCAAATGGCGACTTCATATTAATGCTTCCGAAACAGTGCCCGTATACGATCGAGCGCCTCAGCGTGTTGTACAATTTCTGGAAGGATGCGATATATCAGGTCTCAAACAGCATGTGTGTGAGCCCACCAGGGGTGTGAATTTCTTAGACCTTGTGTTCTCAAGGGGTGTGCGTGTTGAACTGTAGTGCGGACCGGTATATTTACGTCGGATCACAAGGAGGTCGTTTCCCGGTGTCATGTCCAAACAAACACCGGACCGCCGCTGGTAGCGCGTACAACTGCACTGAACTATAAGAGGGCAGATTTTGACGGGTTAAGGGGAACTCTCGAACGTGTTCCATGGAAATAATTGATAACACCCCAGTGGAGGAGGCATGTGTTCTAGAACAGTGGAGGAGGCATATGTTCTATGTTATGTTTGAAGCAGCCATTCGTGATCATGTCCCATCAGTGACACTTCGGCGGCAATTCCCCCCGTGGTATGATGCTAGTGTAAGGCGAGCGCTGAAACAGAAAGAAGACGCGTTCAATAGGACGAAGCGTAACAGAACTCCTGACACAGTCAGTGACTTCGAGGAAAAAAGGAAGCGTTTCAAGTTTTTGTCATGTGCTAAATACTGCGAGTACATTAAAAGCATGATTGGTGATTTCAAGAGCAACCCAAAACGCTTCTGGTCATTTTTGAAGTGCGTTAGGGGCTCAAAGCGACAGCTTTCTGTTCTCTTAGACGGTGATCGTGAAGTTAGTGGCGATATTGAGCGTGCCAATTTGTTGAATAGGGCATTTGCAGCCAAGTTTTCGTGTCCCGATGTTGAAAGTGCACCCGATGCTCCCACTTACGACCTCCCCATCCTTGACCAACTCACCGTCCGAGTGCCGCAATTAAATCAGCCCTGGAAGACCTAAAAGTCCATAAGGCGTGTGGTCCCGATAACATCAGTGCACGGATAATCAAGGAGTGCTCTGATCAGCTGGTGACCCCCTTGTCAATCCTTCTCAAGTTGTCAGTGCAGCAGGGTATTTTCCCGAGTAGATGGACCGAAGCCAACATAGTGCCCATTTTTAAGAAAGGGTAAAAAAAGTCACCTTCGAACTATCGAGCAGTGTCCCTCCTGCCACTACTAGGGAAAATCCTGGAAAGAGTAGTATACAGCAATCTTCTAAATCACGTTAAACCTGCCTTGACACATTCACAACACGGCTTCCTGCCGCACCGCTCATGTGAAACAAGTTTAGCTATCTTCTAAAAACAGCTTGGGAGTCTGTCGCAGACGCGGTAAGCCTACGTGAGCCCGAAACACCTTCTCGTGTGTCTCGAGCGCTCTGGTGTGGACTGTATCTGTGTAGCTCTAAATGGATCGTGGCTACCGGTCCATGGCATTTGGGTCCGGGAAATTATAAACAGCGAGCGCAGGTATTTGTCATGAAAGGATGAAGGCGGTACACAATGGGGGTGGGCATGATAGAAGTCGAAAATGCAGACGACAAGGAGACTTACAATGCAGCAAGCCAGGAACGGTGGGGTGACAGGTGAGTCGGTGTGGGCGTGATAGAAGTCGAAAATTCAGACGACAAGGAGACTTACCATGCAGCAAGCCAGGAACGGTGGGGTGACAGGTTAGGTAACCTGCGCTGTATTACTGTGTCGGTGATCACGCACTTCTGCTTCCGCTCTCGGCAGACACCACTTGTCACACCACTGCACTCTTTCACAGTCTATATTGCGGAAGGCGAAATCACACGACGAAGGAGCCGACCGCTCTGCGCGGAGGCTGGGAGAGCGCAGAGCCGTCCGATCAGCGCGAGAGTCTAGTGAGAACAGAGGGGGAGACATGTTGACAGCGGCTTAAATACGGCGAGGAAATGAGGTCGCGAGAAGGGTTAGACAGGGGAGGCTAGACAAACAGGGCGCGTAGAGAGACATGGCGAAAACACGTGAGTCGCGACGCAGCGCGCTGTTTGAACAGGTGGCCCGGCGAGGCGCGGCGCGGGGCGCCATCACAACACGGATGGGCCGGGCCGGCCGCCGCGCTCACTGCCGGCTACGCCCCGGTAGACAATGGCAGCCAGCCGGATGTTTCCGAAAACAGCGGACCGGGCCGCAGTTCCTCACACACAGGTGGGCCACGGACAAATACCTCCGCGTCTCACAGAGCCGGCATGGGGTGTCCGCGCGACCGACCCGGCCTGCCGCGCCGACGACGGGGCGGCGGGGACGGATAGGAGACATCACGGCGGCCACAGAGTCCATATCACACAGCGGCCAAACAGATGTAATATACACGGATTACTCAGCGGCCTTTCAAAGCGTAAACCATTCATTGTTACTTCACAAGCTGCACCACTCATATCACATATCGGGCACCGTGCTAAAATGGCTCTCGACCTATCTAAAAAAACGCAAACAACGAGTCGTTGTAAATGGAAGGTGCTCCGACTGGACAAACGTGGTCTCTGGAACACCTGAAGGAAGCATTCTATCGCCATTACTTTTCGCTTTGTACGTTAACGACTTGCCTGACAAAATTACGACCAATTGTTTGCTATTTGCCGATGATGTCAAATTGTATCACAAAATTTCAACCCCGAACGACTCACCTTTGCTGCAAAGGGATCTGGGCAGTCTTTGCCAGTGGTCTGCTGACTGGAAACTTAATCTCAATCCGACAAAATGTAAGTCATTCACTATGACTTTGAAACGATCTCCCATTTCAGTGACTTACAAAATCAATTAAACACCTTTGGAACACGTATCTTCAATCCGTGACCTTGGAGTATGGTTAGACACTAAGCTTACATTTAGAGACCACATCAACTTCACGGTTACCAAGGCAAACAGAGCACTGGGCGTGATGAGATCCCTTCAACTGGTTGTGCTCGCGGCGCCTTGAAACGGGAGCCAATATTGGCAGCATATTTGGGTAACATACGCTCCATACTAGAGTACGGATGTGTGATATGGGGAGGTGCAGCAGCATCACAGCTCGATCGGTTGGACCGCGTCCAACACAAGTTTCTTATCTGGCTCGAGTCACATGTCCATACCCCTCCCCTCACCATTCACACTCACCCTCATATTCATATTCAGATCTTTTACAGTATTTTAATATCGCCTCGCTTGCTCAGAGAAGAGTGCAGTATGACATACTATTTGTACATAGAACCTTCTCAGGACAGATCGAGTCTTCTTTGCTTCCTCAAAGCTTTTCCTTGCAAATATCAACCCGGCATACCCGCGCAGCATCGCACACAATCCTGCACGTCCCATTCGCTAGAGTGGAAACTGTTAAACGTGCCGTCTTTGCGCGGGCGCCTCGCAACACCAACCTATTCCTGTCTGCCTGTCCTGCATCAGACCTTTTCAATGATACCTTAGGAGCTTTTAGAATGCAGGTGAAATCATATGTCAAGAGTATGGCGGTATAGGCTGCACAACACTGGTGGCGATGAGTTGGGATTGTGTGTGGGCGTGTGTGAGGTGAGCATGCGAGTTTTATTACTCTTGTTTTACTGCTGGAGTTTTCTCATTTACCGATCTTATGTCTTCTTTTACAAGCGTTTTCTTATGTCTGCGTAGCCTCAAAGCATGCCTGTGAACTATTGTTCACCTATGTTTATTTTTAACGTATTCATATTTACTGTTTCATGAACTTTTGTTCTATTTTAGTATCACATTTTCGTTATCATATTTGCCTCGTCTGTTTTCAACTGTGTGCGTGTGTCTGCTGCTGTCGTGTCGTCGCGTGTTTTAATTACTCGACTTGAGCTGTAATTGGGTGAATGCCTGTTGCTCATTGTCAATAAATAAACAAATAAACGTCCGACGACCTTTTTTTGGGGGGGGGACAAATCATGGTTTCAGAATCTTTCGGGCGGCCGTGGCCCCTTGCCCCCTGGGTCCGCCCCTGATATCACTTGCTTGTTGTTGCTTAATTTTCTGGTTCTTCTTTCACATAAAAAGAGGTGAGGTGGTGAACTATGAATATATAGATATCGACGAATCAAGACGAAATATCGAATATAAATGTCGACGTTACGCAGCGGGCAATTCAATTTTGTATTGGT
Organism: Chirona hameri; assembly: GCA_036785665.1. Taxonomy (NCBI): domain Eukaryota; kingdom Metazoa; phylum Arthropoda; class Thecostraca; order Balanomorpha; family Balanidae; genus Chirona; species Chirona hameri. The sequence continues at coordinate 35,169 of JAXIVJ010003199.1, read as the reverse complement.
TTTCAATCGACAAAAATACCGCTTTGACAACTACAAACATACACCCGCACAGCCGCGCGCTTATGCAAGGACTGCATCCAGGGCGGATCCAGCCGGCCGTTTTTTGTTGTTGTTTTTCTTGGGGGGGGGGGGGGGGGGCAAACCGTTTTTAGCGGACATTACCTACCGCAATTTCGAATTTCTTCCCGGATTTGGGCCACTTTATTTTGCAACCACACGATTTCTAATGATGTCTTTATTTGGATATTTTTGTGTGATTTTCGCTTTTCGCCCTTTGGGATATCGAAAAAGGTAAAAAAATGTCAGCTTACAGTTTGTATTGTTCCGACATTGCCTTCCAATGAGCAAAACTGTCAATTGTCAGCTGTACCCAGGGGCGTCGCCGATAATTTTTGAGTGGAGGGGTCGGCTGAAATGACGAAAAAATACCCCATTTTTGTATTGGTGTAGTTTTAAGCCTATGCAGCATTTTTAATGTGGATTTGCATGTTATAGTAGGTAGTTGTTATTTAGCGCCGCAAAGTGGCGCGAATTTTTTTACGGGTTTGCCTGATAAAACCCAGAAAAATAGGCGGTGGGACTTGTAGAGAATAAGAAGCTAAACATGCTATTCACTCAATTCACCGTTACAACGAACCGAAAACGATGGCGATGGCTCGTTATGACGATGGGCACCGATGTGACGCCGCGAAGCGGCGTGACAATTTTAGTTTTGGTCGTGGAAAACGAAATTTTAATATTGGAACCAGACCGTGAGTGGAGCCAAGCCTCAGGTAACCCCTATTCCTGGTTGCACCTCTCGGTATGATGAAAAATATTGAAATTAAGGTAGTTTTTCATATATATATATTCTTCGGATAGTAAATCACGATGACCGGTGGCAGTCAGCGCTCAATAGTACATATGATAATAATAACTGTATACATACACCGAATGTATGTACCGAACTGTAACAAACAACTATGTATGTACCGAACTGTAACAAACAACTGGTAAAAGTGCAAATGGTTTGAAAGCAGCAAGAGGCAGAACGACTTTTCCGCACATAAATGGTCCCTGTGGATCTGGAGGAGCCTGGGGCGAGATGGCTTGGGGAGATGGTCCTGGCCTGGTCTTCCGTCCAGCAAGTTGGGCACCGCTGGAGCAGCTTTCGGGTGCCGATGTCTGCGTCTTTGCGGTCGCGTCGCCTTTTTTCGGAACTGGGCAGACTAGCTAAAAATGTATCCCACTTGAAAGTTAATATTTTATGAAGGAAGTGGGCCATGGGGCTAGCAATTAGGTACCGCCAAGGAGAGACTCTGCCAGACACTTAATTAATTAATTTTCCCATTTTCCAAATTTGCATAAGCAATTGCATATTTTGTGTCATGCCGCGAAGCGGCGCGAAATTTTCAAGTTTTTCATTGTGGATAGCTGGATTCGGACTGCTCCCAAGGCAAGTTTTACAACTGTACGTCCGACCTTTTTTTTGTGGGGGGGGGGGGGGGGGGTGTGGCAAATCATAGTTTCAGGACCTTTGGGGGAGGCATGGCCCTTTTGGCTCCCCCTAGATCCGCCCCTGTTGCACATTAACATTGGACATACCTATTCATGACTGTCGGTGAGGTCTGAACTCAAAATCACGCGACGTAAAACAAAACATCGCGGTTTATGTCGGTCTTCTGCTATAGCAACTGCGCTGCCGTAAACAGATTTCACAATGAAGAAAAAAATTAAGGGAAAGTTTATCAAGGAATGAAAGGAAATATCAGCCAATAACTTGCAAACGGTAAATCGCACAGACATTCAAATGGTACCCATCGCTTTGGTGCATCATGACGGGTACAGTGGTGAATTATAATAAAAGGGATCGGCCCAGGCGCACAACCAGAAAACACATTTCGGGAGGGGGAGGATACGGCTGTTGGGGTCGTCATCTCCAGTCCAAAAGGGGCCTCATTTCCGATCCAAAGGGGTGCCGCCGGCACTCACGACTCGAGAGGCTACACCTGCACCTGCAGCCCCCCCCCCCCCCCTGCGAGGCATGCAGGGGCGCCGACTGCACAGTCACGACTCACAACGCATTATGCCGCCCTCGGAAGGTATCTCGTCGCCCTCGGAAATATGGGTGGATCTTTTCAGATAAAAGTTAGTGGGGCAAACTATCTATCACATTGCTGGTTGTTTTGTATGTTTGTAGTGAAAAATGGTCATTTTAACGCCAGGGACCGTTCAAATCTGACAAAAGTTGGTGGGGCAAAGCGGGAAGTTGCTGGGGCCCACCATTTGAATAGGAAACTCCACCCGCACATCTTGCCGTCCTCGAAAGACATCATGCCGTCCTTGGAAGGCATCTTTCCGCCCTCACAGCGCATTATGCCACCATCGGAAAGCATCATGATTCATGGCGCCCTCGGAAGACATCTTGCCACCTTCGGTAGACATTTTGTCACCCGCAGAGCGCATTATACCGCCCTCGGAAGGCCTCAAGGACATATTGTCACTCTCGGAAGGCATCATGCCGCCCTTGGAAGACATTTTGCAGTCCTCGGAAGGCATTTTCACGCCCTCAGAGCGCATTATGCCGCCCATGTAAGGCATCATGCCGCCCTCGGAATACATCTTGCCGTCCTTGGAAAGCATCTTGACGCCCTCAGAGTGCATTATGCCGCCCACAGAAGACGTCTTGTCGCTCTCGGAAGGCCTCGGAAGACGTCTTGCCGCCCTCGACAGGCATCATGCCACCCTCGGAAGACATCTTGCCGCTCTCGGAAAGCATTTTGGCGCCCTCAGAGCGCATTATGCCGCTCTCAGAAGACGTCTTGCCGCCCTCGAATGGTATTCTGCCGCCCTCAGAGTGCATTATTCCGCCCTTTGAAGGTGCCAAGCCGCCCTCGGAAGACATCTTACCGCCCTCAGAAATAATTTTGCCGCACTCAGAGCGCATTATACCGCCCTTGGAAGGCATCATGCCGCCCTCCTCGGAAGACATATTGCCGCCCTGGGAAAGCATTTTGCCGCCATCAAAACGCATTATACCGCCCTTGGAAGGCATCATGCCGCCCTCGGAAGGCATCATGCCGCCCTCGGAAGGCATTTGCCGCCATCAGACGACATCCTGTTGCCCTCGGAAGGCATTATGCCGCCCTTAGAGCGTATTATGCCGCCCTTAGAAGGCACCATTTCGCCCTCGGAAGACACCTTGCCGCCCTCGGAAGCATCTTGTCGCCATCGCAAGTGTAATAAAGGGGCGCCACATTTTGGAAGAGGGGTAATAAAGGGGCGCCACATTTTGGAAGAGGGGCGCCCGTGAGCTTGGGCCAGTGGCGTGCGCATAAATTCACAAAGGACCAGGTCATTGCTTTGAGGAGCGCCACCCAATCGACAGGGGCGCCACCAATATTGCGAACATTTTGCAGGGGGGGGGGGAGGGGGCGCCTCTCCTTCCTCACGTGCTCGTCGTACTTTTAACATTTTGTGGGGCGCCATCACTAGCCGAAGGGGCGCTGGCACTGGCCGGAAGGGCGCCGTCACTAGCCGGAGGGGCGCCGTCACTGGCCGGGGGGCGCCGTCACTATCCGGAGTGGTGCCGTCACTCGCTGGAGGGGCGTGGTCACTGGCCGGAGGGGCGCCCGTCACTAGCCGGAAGGGCGCCGTCACTGGCCGGAGTGGCGCCGTCACTAGCCGGAGGGGCGCCGTCACTGGCCGGAGGGGTGTGGTCACTGGCCGGAGGGGGCGCCGGCACTGGCCGGAGGGGCACCATCACTATCCGGAGGGGCGCCATCACTATCCGGAGGGGCACCGTCACTAGCCGGAGGAGCGCCGTCACTGACCGGGGGGGGGGGCACCGTCACTGACCGGAGAGGGCAGTCATTAGTTTGAGGGCGCCGTCACTATCCGGAGGGGCGCCGTCACCAGCCGGAGGGGCGCCATCACTGGCCGGAGGGGCGTCGTCACTGGCCGGAGGGGCGCCTTCACTGGCTGGAGGGGGGCGCCGTCACTGGTCGGAGGGGCGCCGTCACTGGCCGGAGGGGCGCTGTCACGGGCCGAAGATGGGCACCCTCACTGGTCGGGGGCGCAGTCACTGGCCGATGGAGCGTCCTCACTGGCCGGAGTGGCGCCGTCACTGGCCGGAGGGGCGCCGTCACTGATCGCCAGCTTTGCATGGGCGCCTCGGGTCCAAAGGACCAGGTCATGCCCTGAATGACCGTATACTCGGTACGCCACTGAATTGGGCCCTCACTGACATAGGGGCGCACACGTACTGGCGGGGCATTTTTGGTGGCTTTTTTACTTTTCCTTGGTTTTATTTGTTGTGATTTTTTAAGGGGCGCCTCCGGCGCCCTCTCAAAACCCAGAACAGACCCATTTTTTTAGGGGGCGCCTTCGGCGTCCGCTCAAAAGTGTGTGTTTGTGGAGGGGGGGGGGGGGGTCCGGGCACTCGGACCCCCCCCGTTAGCGACACCCCTGGTATCGGTTTTCTGCCGACTGCTGTAAAGTTGTCTGATTGTATTCGTAGTGTTGAATGCGTTATTCAAAAGAAAATATCGTCTTGAAAATCGGGTTTCAATAACGATATGACAATTATTTTAATGTTTTCCTTGGTGACCCAGGTAGTCATGTTGCATAATGAGAGACGCATCTCGACGACACGAGTACAACGGTGTCAGTTGCATACTATCTTTGTCTATCATAAATTATTGGCAACAAAACACCTGTGACCTCGGCTGGCCTCAGCTGACCTGGTAGGGACCGTTGAACTAAAATTGTACCTGGGTCATCAAGAATGACATTTTACCTACAAAATTTCATGTTTAACACACGCACCGACGGGTGTCCGCGCCAACATCGAACCGACGAAGGGTCAGTTACCCGCCCCCTAAGATATCGAAACCCTCGCAACGTAGCGACAAGCGGAAAAAAACTTTAGATAGCTTGAGACATGCTCTATCTAAAGTACTAAGTCAATTTTAGGTCAGGTCAATAATGAGGTCACCAGAAGTCACCGAAGCTCAAATTTCGGCCATACGAGGCTATGTTAAGGCCATACGAGTCTATGTTAAGGGTACTCGTATATGGGTACCCTTAACATAGCCGTCTATATCACGAGAACTAAAAGAGCCAGCGACGCGCGGAACAAATAATTCGAAAGAAAATTGAATTTGCTGTCACTATGGTTCATCAGATTTGACCTTATGTCGATAGTTAGGTCAGCAGAGGCCATTTTACATTTAACTTGCAACATTCCAAAAATTGCCGAATTGTTTTCAGGAATCACGTTTGACAGAAGCATGATCAATAAGATCATGCAATACAGTTTTCACATTTTTTTCACCATTTTGTTTCTGTCATCGAGATGCATCGAATGGTATATCGAATGACCTGGTTAGGTCATATACACAAAAAATGGCCTGGCCTAGGTCAGGTCAAGGTCAAGCCAGTTTTGCAAGTTTTACATCAATCAATGCGTCTCGACGAGCCAAACACAATGGTACACATCCTAGTGATCTAACGATATTTGGTAAGGAGTTATTGAGAGAAAAAAACACGTGACATCGGGGTCACCTGAGTTGACTTCGTAGAGGTCAAAGAACAACAATGTGACATGGGTCTTTGTATTTGGCACAAGAATGGTGGATCTGGTGAAAACTGGTCAAATGTATCCAATTCCTATGGATGTATACGTGTTTTCATTTTTCCTCGTTTACTTATAATGGGGAGGTCACGAAATTGACCTTACCTTAGGTCACCGATATACAAATCCGAGATATAAGAATTGCAGGCACTTATGACCTAATTTAATCCTGTGAGTTTCAAACCTCTTGGTCAAACACTGTAGCTTTGGCACGAACACAAACTTTCACAAACTTATTTGGAGGTGGGGTAATTTGACGTGACATTTTGACATAGACTCAGACGACCCGAGGTTGAAAAGTGTACACAATGTGGATAATTGAAGCCCAAACAACTATGCCAAATTTGACGGCGCCGCGCGCCGCTGTTTGTCAGCGATTCACAATAAACCTCCGGGGGAGGCGGATATCCGCCCACCTCGGTGGGCGTGTTAACCATATTACTGTCAGGCTAAGCAAAATACAATACTGTCGGGAGGGGGGGGGGGGGCTATTCGGCCCCCATCGTATCTCGGAAACCGCTGGACCGTTTCACTCTGAGAAAGCGTCATTCGATTCCTTGCAGCTTGAACTACATTCCCATATTCACAAATATGAACAAATTTGCCATGGGGCGGATGCAGGTACCACAAAATGGGGAAAAACATGCATTTTTAAATTTTGCTATGGGACGTTGTTTGAACTCAATGTTTCGTATTGATGTATTTCGCCACCTAATTGTATGCTTTAACATATAATCCTTTTAAGAGTTTGAGGAGATTAACCCAATGTCGTCCCCAGGCAATTCAAAAAGGGAGTATCTAAAGATGTCACTATAAATTTTTGCAGATTTGATTTATGTGTTGGTTGCTTATAATTACATGTGTATGCATGGAAAAGTAAAAATGACAGTTTTTATTTGTGCAAGGGGGAAGGGGAGGGGAATGCGTGCTCAGGAGGGGAAGGGGAGGGGAATTGAGTAATCTCTTGTTGCTCGCTGAACAAGCTTTTTAGCGCGTCGCCTTGCTGGATATAAGGTGTATGCATGTTTTTATTTGACCTAGGGACTAGTGTGATCGGGTTCTCCCCTTTAACTGATTGCCTCGGTCCCCTGGGCCCCGGGTCTCTCCAGGCCGCCTCACCCTCGGAGGCGGGGGGTGACACACGTGTGTGCCGGTACGAGGGTCTATTAAGCCGCCGCACGGCCCTGGCGTATGCTCTGCCGTCGTTGTTAGTGACGTGAGATGGATCTACTAGCTTGCCTCCAAAAATCTGCTTTCCTCCAAAAATCTGTCGCTGGAGTCGCCCTTGGGCAACCGAAAAACGAAGAAGAACAAACACGGAGCATTGCTATATCAAGGCACATTGGGCAAGGCATTGGTATAACAAGTCATCATGTTTCAAGTTGATATATTGTATTATGTAGTTACATGTCGTGGGTCCACAATTCCCCCTTAATTTCATCCCTGGAGCCGCCTGTAACACTGGGCCATGCGCTTGCGTCCCACCCGTGGGACCGCCTATGCCACACAATACAATTGCGATACATGCAGAATGCAGATGATATTGCACGAGATAACCCACTGCAAAATATCGTTTTGAGTTAGTAAACACAATGTGTGTGTGTACGGAGTCAAACACATGTCCCCCCCCCTAACAAAAAAAATCCTTCCCTGGAGTCGCCTGTGGGCAACCCAAAAATAGAAGGAAAAAATCGCACCCGGTGTGCAAAGGATAGCTAAGAAGGTTCACTTAATTTGACATTATTATCTGTCAGATTTCCATGTAATGCCAGTGACCCAAAATGCCTCCCAAAATTAGTTCCTGGAGGTGCCCATACGTAATCCCCCCCCCCCCAAAAAAAAAAGAGAAAGAAAAGAAATGCTCAACATGTCTACAAAGAGAAGCAATAAAAAAGAAGCAACGGTTAGAGAATGGAAACTGATTTCCTTTGAAAGCCGAGACACGCTGAAAACCAAAACATGACCCCAAAAACCACACTTGACGCCGCCCCTGGTGACCTGAAATTTTTAGCATTGTGCCAAAATGTGCCCAATGAATGTTTGGGAAAATTCAACAAGTTTGATGGCCGTATCTTTACTCGTTTGGAGACAGGAGCGGACAAAATCTTAACCCGCCATTGACTGGGGGGGGGGGGCGTTTAACGCCCCTGATGAATTTTCGAAATAGCTGGAAAACTAATAGCGCCATCAACGTGAAACTTCGGGGAACTTCTTATCCATCATTTTTACGTCTTGTGTGAAAAAAAAATAGTCGACATTTTTTCGAGTTATAGCGAATTTAGTGACGTCACTGCACACGAGTTTTACACCAAAAGCAGCTAAACTTTGCCAAGCCGTACAAATGCCACATTTGAGTAAAATGCAATCGAAAAACGATATATATAAACCGAAAAAACGATAATAGATAGAAAATTGCAACGGCTAAAAACTGGCTATCTCGGATTTGTATTTTTTTAATTTAAGTTTTTGACCCCCCAAAACTCAAAAAACGTGTTTTTTGGGGAAAATTATCACAAAACCAAAATTTTCTAAAATATTATACAAAAAACCGAAGATATGCCAGAGAACCATACCTAAGCAACTACCATGCAAAATTTAAAACTGATGTCTCCATTTTTGACTGACTTATGAAATCTAAAGTATGGGTAACTTATGACGTCATATTTTTTAATTGCGTTTTTGGGTTTTTTTATTGACTAGATGCAGACAAATAAATGCCGCCACTGTATTTCTGAGACAAAACTGGTCTAGCAACAAGCCTTTTTTGTTTACATTTAACAATTTAAAATGTTGACCTTCGGTGACCTGAACTTGACCTGAAATTGACATTTACTTCACGTAAATGAAGTCAGGGGGTAAAATGACTATCACTATCGAATTATACGTGGAAAATAACTCATAAAACATGTGCTGCATGACTTTCGTAGATATTTTGAGCATAGTGACCTTTTGTGACCTGATCCAGTTTAGTTTATTAGTTTTCCAGCTACCTTGACCTTGGCCAACAATCTCATTTTAGCTCATGCGGGATATGTATCATACCTTTGGCAGCACTTTGGGTAAAACTGGTCGCAATCGAAGGCTTTGGATGGAAAGTATGGCCCATAAACTCATACGCCGATTTTGACCTTTGACATGACTGTGACCTGACATTTTGCCTCACTTTGACATTTTTTGCATGCTCTAGATTTGTCTCATTGAGAGCTTTCGTTTGCGGCCTTGCGCGTCTCGCTGCAATCATTGGTTCGGAAGATAACCAGGGGGAGGGGGCGTTTAACGCCCCCCCCCCCCCTCAGTCAATGGCGTTCTGCTGAGACCCCAGTCAATGCCGGGTTAAGGGGGAGGGGCGTTTTAGCCCCCCCCCCCCTTCAACCCAGACACTAAACGGGTTAACCCTCGCCCGTGCAGCGTGTGATCAGTGCGTGACCGTGCAGGGGGGGGGGGGGGGGGGTACACCCCCTAGCGTTTCGCCCCAAATTGAGCTAGAGCTTTGATTCAAGAACGAGCGTGTTGATTGTCACCAGAAGAAAGCATTGACACCCGATGTTAAGGTCCTGGGTCATTCGGTGACCTCTGAGGTCATGTCAATGACCCAAAAGTCAACCAAATTGTAAATGCGTATACTTTGAATTTAATCGAGCTAGAATCGCGAATGAGCAATCATTATGCTAAATGGGTTTAAAAATTAAAATCAGCGTCACAAAATGTCCTAGAAACTGCCAAATTCCAAAAAGGTCATATCAGGTCATTTGAGGTCAGTGACCTCGGTTGACCTGTGGGGGCGGATAACCCCAGTGGAACATATAATTATGTAAAATGGATACCATATTTGACATTAGCGTCACAACATGTCCTATAAACTGCCAGCAGCCAAAACGTAATATGAGGTCATCGGAGGTCAGTGAATTCGGTTGACCTCTGAAAAGGTAAATCGAGGTCTCAATCTCAATGAAACCACAACTGTCACCTGGAAACACCTGTGCATATGCTCCTGAACAACACACACTCGGAAACTGCACAAGTTACAAGGATCAATACTACGGAACGCCAGTTGCGCCTGACATGACCTTGAAAACAGGTTATAGGTCACGGGTCATGTGACCTACAAGTTCAAAATTTTCAGAATATGTGTCAAATTGTTCAAAAGTAGGGTACTGAAAGTTGCATCGCAATCGGTTAATATTTACGTGAGTTATTCCCCAAAAACCAAGGGGGTGGCATCCACCCCTCCCCCTGGCACTGGCGAGGGTTAACGGGTGAACTACTGAACAGGTTGGCAATTGGCAATCCTCTAGTTACAGCGACACAAAATGGGGCAGCACGACAATTATTTGATCGCCCAAATAACTCAACCTGAGCTTTCATCAAATCTAGCAGGAGCATCACACATTCCGGGGATCACATCTTCTAGAAATGGACATCATATATTTTCCAATAAGGACATCATATCTTCCAGCAGATGCATCGCATCTTCCACTAGGGCATCACAGCCATCAGAAGGAGCATCACATTTCCATTAGGGGCATCATATTTTCCACTGGGGCATCACATATTACACTGGGGCATCACATCTTCTGCAAGGGGCATCACCGCTTCCAGTAAGGAATCACATCTTCCAGTAGGGGCATCACAGCTTCCAGTAGAGGCATCACATCTTCCACTAGGGGCATCACATCTTCCACTAGAGGCATTGCACCTATTAGTAGGGGCATCACATCACACTAGAGGCACTGGCGGCCGCAGGGGGGGGGGGTGCACGGGGCCATGCCCCCCCCTTGGCATTCAAAGGGGGAGGCAACGTATCTTTTGCCCCCCCCCCTTGCTCGATGAATCGTAATCGTAAAAATTGCCTTTGCAGCAGTCATATTCCAGCTATCCACAATACAAAAACTGGAAAATTTCGCGCCGCTTCGCGGCATGACACAAGTTTCGCCATTGCTTATACAAATTTGGAAAATAGGAAAATGAATTCCATTAAATGTTTGGCAGAGGCTCTCGTTATCGGTAGTCGGTACCTAATTGCTGGCCCCAGGGCCCACTCCCTTAATACAATGTTAACTTTCAAGCGTGCTACATGTTTAGCTAGTCTGCAGAGTTCCTAAAAAGGCGATGCGACTGCAAAGATGCGGACATCGGCATCTAAAAGCTGCTCCAGCGGTGCCCAGCTTACACTGGCGGATCCAGAGTGGGGGGCGGTGAGGGGGGGGGTCATCAGGGGCAAATGCCTCCCCCCGCAGGAATCTAGGGGGCATTCAATACAAGTATGCCCCCCCCCCCTGCGCGTTCCCTATTAATCGTAAAATCTTAAAAATTATCTTTGCTACAGTCAAAATCCAGCTATCCATAGTCAAAAATCGGAAAAGTTCGCGCCGCTTCGCGGCATGACACAACTTTCGCAATTGTTTATACAAATTTGGAAAATGGGAAAATGAATTTCATTAGGTAAGTGTCTGGCAGAGGCTCTCCTTGGCGGTAATTGCTGGCACTGGCGGATCCAGGGGGCATCAGGGGCATATGCCCCCCCTCTCCCTCCACAGGAATCTGAGACGGGCATTCAATACAAGTACGTCCCCCCGCGCGTTCCCTGCACTAAACGTGAAAAACAATGATCTTAGGAGAAAACTTCATGAAAACATGTATATTTTTTAATACAATTTCTTTTTATATTGTCAAAAATGGCCTTATATCGCGCCGATTCAGGACAGAAGGCCGTAAATTGTTATTGTTTATCAAAACTATATGCATACTCTCTGAGTCAGAGTCCTGACGTCACGCGAATGTAAAAAATGGTTCAGCCAATCAGATTCGAAAGTAGTCGCGTAAAGATAAACTCGCATTGGAGATGTGCCAACCGGCGGCCGGCGATTCGCTTGCTAGCACCAGATGCAAGCTGATTGGCTGATGGTATAGCCTCTGCCCGGGCTAGAACCAGTACAACATTCTTTCGCCAGCACCGCATTCCTTCGTCGAAAACTCAAATATATTCGGCTGGAGAGTCTTTTCAGTCAAGAAAACTTGCAGATAGGGGTTTCCCAATACGGGCTACAAAACTGCTATCTCAGTTTAAAACTAATGTTGAAGGTGAACTATTTCCTTTAACCCGCGCCCGCTGGGCTGGGGGGCAGAATCGACCCCCTCCCGAATTTTCTCAATAAGTTGAAAACTATGAACTAAATTCCAAATAAATTGAAGTAGTATTTTGGGAAATAATAACGTTTTAACCCTATTCCCTGCGGGCGGCCAGAATTACGTTAACCTGCGGGGCAGGATCTGCCCCCCCCCCCAGAGATCTCGAGAACCGCTCGGTCGATTTCAATGGGGAAAACGCCATTCGATTCGTCATGACAAAATCTCTCTTTTTGGACCCCGACATTTTTGTTTTGTTCAAAATGTGGGGTCAGGGGGCAAAAAAGTCCGCAAATTTTGGGTGTTTTTTTAAAGCTCATTGCGACCATGTGGCTCGATTTCATGCTAAAAAAATCATAGGCGTATTCAGGGAATGTAAAATCGGGGGATTTTCTGGAAAAAAAATATGTGCTGTTCTTTATTGTTTGGGACGACATGAATGTCACATGTGGGCATTATATGCTGTAATTGTTAAAGTTGATATATTGCGCACAGGCAGATCCAGGAAAAACATGGCACCATGTGCGTAACGCTTTTATCATCTTACTAATTTGAAGTTGGACCTAATTTGAGGGTGGGTATGGCCTCCCATTTTGTATCCTTAGTGCGCCTCTGCCCCAAAAATATGTACAATCCCAGTATCTATGATGCATATTGCATTGAAAGACGCATTTATTGCACTGCAAACCACGAAGGAAGTATGCACCGCAAAAAGGCATTCGTAACACCCTCCCCAAAAACAGGAGCTTGGAACCGCCTCTGCTGGACCGATGTTTTCAAAACTTTGACACAAGACGCGCCATTCAATTTTGGGAAAAATCACAAAGTTTCTAGGCCTAACTGTTTAGAAGCGGCAAGTGAAAAACCACCGGGAGGGGCAGAATCTGCCCCCGCAGGGAATAGGGTTAATGACGTCATGTCATGCAATTTTGGGTGGAAAAACGATAAATGTTTGAACAATCGTAGAAAATAGGGTTTTGAAGAAAATTGCAAATACAGACTTCAAAAGAAAGGAAATGACATTCGCTTCAAAATGGCCATCTCGGATTTGCGATTTTTTGTGTTTTTGACCCCCCATTTTTTTAATGTTTTTTTCGAAGAAAAGAAATCCACATAATTTTGTTTGTTAATTTGAAAAGTGAATTTCTTAAGTTCGAATACCAACATAAGGCGACCAGGCCCAAATCCGCGGAGAGAAAAGGAGGTACCTTTTTGCCACAAGAAGATACCCCCCCCCCCCTCCCCGGGAGAGAGGCTGATTCAGCCAGTTCCAACTAGTTAGACCGAAGAGGTAATAGAGGGAACCAGGCCAGGACCATCTCCCAAAGACATCTCCCACAGGCTCCTCCAGATGCACAGGAACCATTTATGCGCGGAAAAGCCGTTCTGCCTCTTGTTGATTTCAAACCATTTGCACTGTTACCGGTTGTTTGTTAAAGAGAGTGTACCTATTGCCTACTCACATCGCTTATTTGGGGTTATTGATACTGGTCTAGTAGAACATAATTTTCTGAATTGAACCATGACTTAATTTCTCCAGATTCACCCTAGTTGCTGATATATTCCAAAGACTACAGGAACGTGATGGAATCACAAAATTATCGGGTATACTCCAGAAGGCTTACCACCACTAGAAGCATTGCTAATATCGAAATATGGATCCACATTTGCTAGAATATCGTTAGCGCCGGCCAATAGCAATTCGACAACACAGCTATGAGCTAGTGTGCGCAGATAGCAGCAGCCGAACAGTACCGTCTGACGTCTGTCCCCTACTCGCAACGCTTGATAGCCATTTTGATGCCATTTTTCGACGAAGATATCAATTTAGAGGCTCGAAATTTGCACATAATAAAGTTCACAGTGACAAGAACATGCTGTGCAAAACTTGTCGCTCTATCCTTGCATGATGTGACCGTAATTGTATTGTCTTAGGTGCGCTGTTTTACACATTTTTTTCCTCTGCTTATAGTGGCGATCGTTTTGCCGATATCGAAACAAAACATAGGAAAAAAGAATATAAGTGAAAATTCAACTTAAAGGGCTCCAGTTGTGAATTTTATCGTATCCAACAAACAAACCAATAGCTTCTTACCGTAAGACGAATATTTTTGACATTCTAAAACAGTAGGCACACTCCAGGTAAAGGCGGCCGCAAACAGCGCATTCGGTGGCCGATATCACTGCGAAATTCCGCCTCGAAAAATCGCGGTGACACCGCGGAATATCGTCCTTGTTACGGCGGATTCGGCGCTGTCTACTCGCGAGATTCCGCCCCGCCGACCTACAGCATGTCGCATCCTGTCCCTACAGCCTGTCCCAAGGTAACTTAATTATGGTCATTTTTTGATGAAGGTGTAAGTTTAGAACCACGACACTCTTACATAATCAATTTAACAGCGGCAAAAAACATGCTGTACAAAATTTGTAACCTCTATCTTGCATATATTCGCCACTGTTAGCCTGATACGTTTGTGTTGTCCGCGGTTCCGCGTCGTTCAGTCGCGGAAAAAGCTCGTACGGACCAGCTTTTCCCGCCATTCCGCCAGCCGACACTCGGCGCGTTTAGCTTGCGTTTTTCATCGTTTCGGCTGACGCAGACGCGGAAAGTCGCTGCAGATGCGCGAAAAGTCGCAGCGATATCGCGGCCTCCGCGCGCCGAATGGCGCAGTGTGCGGCCGCCTTTACAGTTGCATATGTATACAGTGATTATTATCATATGTACTATTGAACGCTGACTGTCACCGGCCGTGGTGTTTTACTATCCGAAGCTAATGTATATGACAAACTACATTAATTTCAATACTTTTCATCATACCGAGATGTGCAACCAGGAAAGGGCAACCGGAACCACCTGAGGCTTAGCTTCAATCACGGTCTGGTTCCAATATTTTTTTCTTCACGACCTAAATTTAACTTTTCATGCCGTTTTGCGGCGTCACATCGGTGGCTATCTTCATCGTCTTCGGTTCGTCGTAACGCTGAATTGAGTCAAGCATTTTAGATACTTATCCTCTACATGGCCCACCGCCTATGTTCCTCGGTTTGATCAGGCAAACCAGTAAAATTTCGCGCAGCTTCGCGGGCGCTCGATAGCAAGCACCTACTATGACATCAAATCAACATTAAACATCCTGCAAAGGCTTAAATACCGCATACACAATGGGGGATATTTTTTGTCTTTTCAGCCCCCCTCCCCCACTCAAAATTATCGTCGATGCCCCTGATCAGTGCGACCTGTGGTATTCACTGTGTGATTGAATTACGCTACATTCCTCTAGTGCAAAAATCCGTTGTTTCGAAGAAAAAATAAAAGGAAACAATCGATGCGCTACCATTTTAATATGGTAATTTGACGCAGTTGTTGGTTTTCTGAATCGGACACCACCACCTCTATGATGTCAAAGGTGTGGTCGTCTCGGTCGTCTGTTGGAGATACGAATCGATTGATTTCGCTTGATTACAACAGATGTAAAGTGGAAGCAAGTTTGATATCAAATGTCGTTCAGTACAGGGACGTAACCAAGGCTGAGGGCAGCCCCCCCCCCCCCCCCCCCCTGAGCAAACCAATTTGCACTAGATGAAATGCGAGTCTGCTGACGACTCGACCCCTCCCCCTCCCGGTCAACAACATCTCGCTGACGGCTGACGGCCCGCCACCCCCCCCCCCCCCCCCCACTCAACAACTTTTTGGAAATACGTCTCTCACTGGATTTGCCCCCTCCCCCAAAAATGTCGAAAATTGGTCATTGGTCATGTTGCCCCCCCCCCCACTTTATCAGCCGTCTGCGGCCGCCAGTGACTAGAGGCACAACATCTTCTACTAGGGGCATCACATCTTCTAAAAGGGACATCACATCTTCCACTAGGGGCATCACCTTTTCATCTAGGGGCATCACATCTTCCACTAGGGGCACAATAGGTATCTTCCACTATGGGCATCACAGCTTCCACTAGGGACATCACCTTTTCATCTAGGGGCATCACATCTTCCACTAGGGGCACAATAGGTATCTTCCACTATGGGCATCACAGCTTCCACTAGGGACATCACATCTTCCACTTGGGTCATCACATCTTCCACTAGGGGCATCACAGCTTCCTGTAGAGGCATCACATCTTCCACTAAAGGCACCGCGTCTTCTAGAGAAGGGGCATCACATTTTCAACAGGGCCCTAACATCTTCCACTAGGAGCATCACATTTGCCAGTAGAGGCATCGCATCTTTCACTAGGGCACCACATCTTCCACTAGGCATCACAGCTTCCAGTTATAGGGCATCACAACTTCCAGTGAGGGCAATACATTTTCCACTAGGGCATCACATATACTACTAAGGGCATCACAGCAGCACTAGGGGCATCACATCTTCCAGTAGGGGAATCACTGATCACATCATCCACAATAGGCATTACATCATCCACAAGGGGAATTAGGTACATCTTCCATTTGGGGCATCACAGCTTTCAATAGGGCACTACAGCTTTCAATAGGGGCATTCCAGCTTGCAATAGGGCATCACATCTTCATGCAGGGGCATCACATCTTCCTGTAGGGGCATCACATCTCCGCTAGGGCATCACTGCTTCCAGTAGAGGCATCACATCTTCCACTAGAGACATCGCGTGTTATAGTAGGGCATCACATTTTCAATAGGACCTCACCATCTTCCACTAGAGGCGTTACATTTAATTTAATAGTACTAGGGACATCGTATCTCTCACTAGCGCATCACATCTTCACTAGGGGCATCACATCTTCCACAAGGGGCACCCCATCTTCCACTAGGGGCATCATATCTTACACAAGGGCACCACAACTTGCACTTCGGATCATCACATCCCTCACTAGGGAATCACGCCTCTCACAATAAAGTGGGTAGCACGACACTAGTTTGGGGCATCGTGTTCCAAGGGATTTTAAATTCCATCATTGGGGCGTCACGATCCGAGCATACCGCATCCACGGTGTTCGCGGTATAATATAGTATAGTATAGTATAGTATAGTATAGTATAGTATAGGTATAGTATAGTATAGTATAGTAGCTACGCCCGTGAGCACATATGCGGCGTCTGTATTCTATTTATACTGCTTTGTTTATACTTGAAAACAGGCGGGCGACCACAATAGCAAGTGTTAGACAATTATTTCCTGAATATTTCGATAATACGTATTTATTTCGATCGCATACGTAATATTAGAAGGCAAGGCCGTTGAATTTGAAATACGGAGTTGCAGGTTGTCTCAGTGGAGGTACGTGATTGGCAATACACCATGGTATGGGGATTTTCCGGTTTTCTTTCGGTACATACGTAATTTTCCACCCAGAGATTCCACGAAACGACCACGGAGCAAGTAGTTCAGTTGACACGTGTGACAACTGTGTTTAGAAAGCGGAAAACGCGTTTATATTTCAACCTCGGTTTTATTACGAGCGAGCGAGAAGTGCTCGCTGGTCCTTCCGTGGTATATGGGAAAAATCTGAATATGAGCGGACCGACCCGGCCCGGCCCGTGGCGACGCCTTTGGAGAAGCTAATATCTCTGCAACCGCACGTCCGATTGACAAGCCGGTTTCTTTGCTGAGTATCCAACCAAACCTGTTTGAGACCGGTGCCGACTCATGTCGGTCACTACCACTGCACGTGGCGCGTGCCGCGTGAGGGGTGTTGAACAGTGTGTTATCGCAAAAACTCCGCAACGGCTGGGCCGATTGTGTTCAAATTTGGTGTGTGGTTAGGAACCCCTCAGCCGCCGCCTTCCCACAAGTCATGGGTGGGATGCCTCTGCACGAGCGCACGTGCACACCCCTATTCTATATCTCAGGAACGGCTGAGCCGATTGTGTTCAAATTTGGAGTGTAGTTAGGGACCCTCCGCCGCCGCCTTCACATAAGTCATGGGTGGGGTACCTCTGCACGTGCGCACGTGCACACCCCTATTATATATCTCAGGAACGGCTGAGCCGATTGTGTACAAATTTGGTGTATGGTTAGGGACTTCCAGACGCCAATGTCCACAAGTCAGGGGTGGGGTGCCTCTGCACGTGCGCACTTGCGCACCTTTTTTGTATCTCAGAAACTACTTGCCCTATCGAGTTGAAATTCACCGTACATTTACTTCGCGCTCGCTCGTGCATCGTCGACTACGGCGCCTTACTGGTGTTACCTGTCGAGGCGCGCCAATAGAAGTTAATAGTAATTTGGAAAGAAATGTATTTTTTCACGCACTACACTTGAACACCCCACCATGCACATTACACACGATATCGTACATGACAGGGTATGTAGGGAGACTGTGACGTCACTGTGACGTCACATGCAAGTGAATTCGACCAATCAAATTAATTGGTGCGAATGGTCGCTATACTTCGGGAATTTGCCTCCCGGCCACAGCGCGGGGTTAAGAATATTTATAGTATTTCTGTATAATATTTTCTTATTTAGCAATATTTATTGTGTGGACATCTTCATCGCCGCCCACTATTGCCATCTAGCGACAACAGGCTCGTCGTCAGGGGGGTAGGTAGCCGGTAGGGGGCAAGTAGCCGGTAGGGGGCAGGTAGCCGGTAGGGGGCAGGTAGCTGGTAGGGGGCAGGTAGCCGGTAGGGGGGCAGGTAGCCGGTAACCGGCCGGACAGCGGCGGCGGCGGCGGCCACCGATTGGGAGACGATAGGAGGTTTGGCCGCCGCGCTGTCCGCCGGTGTTGCGATGAGCGGCTACAGACGCTGGGCGGGGTCGGGTCGGGTCGGTCCGCCTTCCTTCGTCTCGCCTGTTCCTCCGCCTGCGCCTGAGCTCCGTCCGCCTGACCCGCCTCCGCCTCCGCCTGACCCACCTCCGCCTCCTCTTGCACCAACCGCAGATACTCCTCCCACGGCCTGCAGCGCCGACGAATTCGCCTCGTACTCCTCCCCCGGCGCCACCTCCCATGGCCACTTGCACTGGCTGCCGGACGTCGCACGTGCTGCTGACGCACACCTGGCCGAACTGGCCAGTGCCGGTGACAACACCACTGTCCCCAGTGGCGCACCCCATCTGGGTACCGGCAGCAGTGGCGGGCGCCGCACGGCTCGCAGACCTCCGGAGCCTCGCACGCCGGGCGGCACAGGCCCTTCTCTGGAATAGGAGAGTGCGGGGGGTGTTAGATTGGGGAAATGTGCTAGGCGGCTCGCACGCCGGGCGGCACAGGCCCTTCTCTGGAATAGGAGAGTGCCGTGTGGTGTTAGATTGGGGAAATGTTGCTAGGCGGCTCGCACGCGTGGCGGCACAGGCCCTTCTCTGGAATAGGAGAGTGCGGGGGGAGGGTGTTAGATTGGGGAAATGTTGCTAGGCGGCTCGCACGCGGGGCGGCACAGGCCCTTCTCTGGAATAGGAGAGTGCAGGGGGGAGGGTGTTAGATTGGGGAAATGTTGCTAGGCGGCTCGCACGCGGGGCGGCACAGGCCCTTCTCTGGAATAGGAGAGTGCGGGGTGTGTGTTAGATTGGGGGAAATGTTGCTAGGCGGCTCGCACGCGTGGCGGCACAGGCCCTTCTCTGGAATAGGAGAGTGCGGGGGGGTGTTAGATTGGGGAAATGTTGCTAGGCGGCTCGCACGCGTGGCGGCACAGGCCCTTCTCTGTGAATAGAGAGTGCAGGGGGGGGTGTTAGTTTGGGGAAATGTTGCTAGGCGGCTCGCACGCGGGGCGGCACAGGCCCTTTTCTGGAATAGGAGAGTGCAGGGGGGGGGGGGGTGTTAAATTGGGGAAATGTTGCTAGGCGGCTCGCACGCGGGGCGGCACAGGCCCTTCTCTGGAATAGAAGAGTGCGGGGGGGGTGTTAGATTGGGGAAATGCTGCTAGGCGGCTCGCACGCGTGGCGGCACAGGCCCTTCTCTGACATAGGAGAGTGCGGGGGGTGTTAGATTGGGGAAATGTTGCTAGGCGGCTCGCACGCGTGGCGGTACAGGCCCTTCTCTGGAATAGGAGAGTGCGGGGGGGGGGGGGTGTTAGATTGGGGAAATGTTGCTAGGCGGCTCGCACGCGTGGCGGCACAGGCCCTTCTCTGGAATAGGAGAGTGCGGGGGGTGTTAGATTGGGGAAATGTTGCTGGGCGGTTCGCATGGGGACGGCACAGGCCCTTCTCTGGAATAGGAGAGTGCAGGGGGGGGGGGGGGGGTGTTAGATTGGGGAAATGTTGCTAGGCGGCTCGCACGCGTGGCGGCACAGGCCCTTCTCTGGAATAGGAGAGTGCGGGGGGGGGGGGTGTTAGATTGGGGAAATGTTGCTAGGCGGCTCGCATGGGGGACGGCACAGGCCCTTCTCTGGAATAGGAGAGTGCGGGGGGGGGGGGGTTAGATTGGGGAAATGATGCTAGGCGGCTCGCATGGGGGACGGCACATGCCCTTCTCTGGAATAGGAGAGTGCGGGGGTGTTAGATTGGGGAAATGTTGCTAGGCGGCTCGCATGGGGGACGGCACAGGCCCTTCTCTGAAATAGGAGAGTGCGGGGGTGTTAGATTGGGGAAATGTTGCTAGGCGGCTCGCATGGGGGACGGCACAGGCCCTTCTCTGGAATATGCTGATGGTGGTGGTGGGGGACGTGTTGGTGGGGAGAATGGTAGGAAGTGCTTCATACGCGGATACGGGTACTGGCTAAATATGAGTGTCCGGGGGAATTGTGGTGGTGGACGGGTGGTGCAGTGGTGGTGGGACGGTGGTGCAGTGGTGGTGGACCGGTAGTGCAGTGGTGGTGGACGGTGGTGCAGTGGTGGTGGACGGTGGTGTAGTGGTGCGTGGACGGTGGTGCAGTGGTGGTGGACGGTGGTGCAGTGGTGGTGGACGGTGGTGTGGACGATGGTGCAGTGGTGGTGGACGGTGGGTGCAGTGGTGGTGGACGGTGGTGCAGTGGTGCAGTGGACGGTGGTGCAGTGGTGGTGGACGGTGGTGCAGTGGTGCAGTGGACGGTGGTGCAGTGGTGCAGTGGACGGTGGTGCAGTGGTGGTGGAGGGGGTGGGGGGACGGTGGTGCAGTGGTGGTGGACGGTGGTGCAGTGGTGGTGGACGGTGGTGCAGTGGTGGTGGACGGTGGTGCAGTGGTGGTGGACGGTTGGTGCAGTCGGTGGTGCGGACGGTGGTGCAGTGGTGGTGGACGGTGGTGCAGTGGTGGTGGACGGTGGTGCAGTGGTGGTGGGACGGTGGTCAGTGGTGGTGGTGGACGGTGGTGCAGTGGTGGTGGGACGGTGGTGCAGTGGTGGTGGACGGTGTGGTTGCAGTGGTTGGTGGACGGTGGTGCAGTGGTGGTGGACGGTGGTGCAGTGGTGGTGGACGGTGGTGTGCAGTGGTGGTGGACGGTGGTGCAGTGGTGGTGGACGGTGGTGCAGTGGTGGTGGACGGTGTGCAGTGGGTGCGTGCAGGTGTGCGTGGCTGCAGTGGTGAAACATTGTACGGAGTGCCCGCATGTGCGTACGGGTACATACTATGAATTCTGGAATATGAGAGTGGAAGGTGGTGTTAGCGGAGAAGACGGTGTGCAGATTCTTAGTAATGGGATAACATGCTTCCTTGGATACTAATGCTCTCCCCGAAAACATGAACAGGCTTACTGGATGAACCCCAAATAATACCGCGCTATTATATACCTAGCCTTTTCATTTTATCGATTAGTCTTTATCATTGGACGTTTCTCATGAATCATGATTGGTAGAGATCTTGTGGAATTGTGTCATTTGCTATACATTTGCGTACGAAATGTTAATTTTGTTTTTTCTATCTTAAAAATTGGGCGACGTTCTTTCTTGGCCGACGATTTCACAATGTCGGCTTACTCGCCGCTAACCTCTCAGAATATCCCAAATATCCGAAATATAAAAAAATACAAATCCCAACACCACTTATTTCCTATTTTCGCTCCACCGCAGTGGTGAATTTTGCGATTTAGCGCGCATAAATTCACGGGGGTCGCTTACGGCACCCAAAGCGTACCCTGGTGTACTTTTGGGCACTGAAAGCGAGTTTTGCGTTAACAATGCCCCTAAGCAATGCTAATTTTGAAATCTCGTGACATTTTTTTTGTTTTGTGGCAAGCCTGTAAAAATACAATTAAATTACAAAGTACAAATTACAATTACAATTGCAAATAACAATTAGTTACAAATTACTATTTGTTACAAATTACTATTTGTTACAAATTACAATAAGTTACAAATTACGATTAGTTACAAATTACAATAAGTTACAAATTACGATTAGTTACATATTACAATTACAAATTACAATTACAAATTACAAACTACAATTGCAAATTGCAATTACAAATTACATCAGTCACGGCGCTGGCAGCCGTCTTCACATGTCCCGGATCAGTCACGGCGCTGGCAGCAGTCTTCACATGTCCCGGATCAGTCACGGCGCTGACAGCCGTCTTCAAATGTCCCGGTTTTGAAGCTTAGCAACATACCCGAATGACATCCAATAGGAGCTCTAATCTGAAGAAGAAAAACAAAGCAGCTCTAATCCGACGACTCACGGGTGAGTTTTCTTGTTTGCACTCTGATTCACCGATCAAATCCGGCAGAGACGCTTGAACAGGACGTTTCTGCACGTGCAGCGCTTCTCTGTTGTTTTTATGAAGCTGGGTGATTGTGGAAATTCTCATTCGTGCTATTTTTATAGGTTGGGCTTTTGAAGTTCACTCGCGCACTGAGAAGGGGAAAGCGAGTGGAATTGTGTATAGGTACTTTGTCAGATGATGATGATAATGATGGTTTAACGGGCCCATACATTGCGGTGCATACGTCTAAGCTACATAACACAATGCAGACTTTGTATTCTGCATATTTTGTTGATCGAAATGTGTATTCATTTTTCCAGAAAGTCCACACCAACGACACAACGCTCGCCTGCGACTGCATTAAATTTCACTTCGTTGGCCAATAAATCTTCTCTGCAATGATTGTTCCAGGGCTATTCTGTGTTAGGACCCGCAAACACTTCACTGTCGTGTAATTACACGCCATAACATAACGCTCAACTATGGGCGCCAAGTGTTCGAAGATTGGCGGGCGCCCTGAAACCCCAATCACCATCAACAACGGTTAGGTGGATAATAACCATTAACCAGTCAACACTGTGCTTTACAGTTCTTGCAACGTATTGAATTTATCATATACGGGGGTTAAGTCTCTATGTCCTGCTTCTAAGATTTCGCGTTAACGTCGGTGACGTCGCATTGGCTAATATTGCGGTAATATTGCGGTAATATTGCGGTAATATTGCGGTAATATTGCGGTAAGTATTGCAGCTCCTAGATTTCGACGCAGAACAATGCACGTTTGTTTCTCCAGAATAAGTTCTGGGGCGATCCAAGGAGGTTACAATGTTTCAATAGGTTGTATCATAACAGCGTACTGACCTGCCTGGATGTTAAACACGCAGCAGAACAACACCAGTAGAGGGAGGACCAGTGACGTCATTTCGGCAGATTAGGTCACCCGTGCTGGCTTGTCCGCTACTGCTGCTGCTATACCGACACTGCAATGTCTCAGTACCGGCTCTATCCTCTCCGGCTCTCCTCTCCAGCTCTCTCCTCTCCAGCTCTATCCTCTCCAGCTCTCTCCTCTCCAGCTCTCTCCTCTCCAGGTCTCTCCTCTCCAGCTCTATCTTCTCCAGCTCTCTCCTCTCCAGCTCTATCCTCTCCAGCTCTCTCCTCACACCCGTCCTGTCTGGCGGCCGACGTCCCTCTGAATGAGCCGGTCTGTGATATCCCTAAGTACTTACCCACAGCTGCAGCAGCGTCACCGCGGTCAGATCTGCGGGCCGGATTTACCTGGCGGAAGGGTGCAGAGGCGCGCCGTTCCACTGACACCCCAGGCGTGGGGGAGGGATTACGGGTGGTGCTGGTCTGCCCTGCTCATCCCCCGCCCCAGTCGACACGGTCCGTGGCTGGACACCGTTGTCTGATGGGTTTCCCGCAGGCCGTGCCCGATTAGCAGCTGCGCAGTCAAAAGACATGGTGTTAAGCATACTCCATTTGTAATCGGATTTTTGTTTGGATTTAGCACATTGCAGACATTGCACATTGCTGACAAGCAGACAAGACGAGACAAAACCTTGCAGGTCCCAGACCAGAGGCGGTCGCAGGGGGAGGGGAGGGGAGGGGAGGGGAGGGGGAGGGGAGGGGAGGGGAGGGGAGGGGAGGGGAGGGGAGGGGAGGGGAGGGGAGGAGAGGGGGAGGAATCCTGGCCATGCCCTCCTCCAAAGCCCTTGAAGGAGGGGGGGGGGGGGGGGCACAGGGGCTCCGCCACAGGGGGACGTATCCCCCCAACATTTTCGGATTTTAACATTACGCCTATGGGCGTTGCATGGAAAGAATCGACTTCAGAATGTCTCCGCCCCCTCCCCCCCCCCCCCCCCCCCCCCCCAAAACAAAAAAAAAATCGGAAGGTGGCGGCGCCCTGGGGGGGGGGGGCAACATATATTCCCCCCTCCCCAAGTCACTTCGGGCCCAGGTGGGCCCAAAGGGCCCACCTGGGCTCCAGGTCAGAATGGGCCCTCAAGAGGTCAGAGAGGAAACCAACTGGCTGCTAGAATGGCCCTTGGAGGCTAAGGCGAGTCCTCTCGAGGCCAACGTGGGGCCCTCTGGAGGTCGGAGAGGGTCCTCTGGAGGCCTAAGTGGGCCATTGTAGGCCGGAGTGGGCCCTCTGGAGGTCAGACGGGGCCCAATGGTATCCTGAGGGCCCTCTGAAGGCCGGGGAGGGCCCCTGAAGGCCAACTGGGACCTCTGAAAGCCCGAGTGGGCTCTCTTGCTGGTCAGAATGGTCCCTTTGGAGTTCAGAGTTGGCCCTCTAGAGACAGGAGTGGGCCCTCTGAAGGCCAGAGTGGGTCCTCTGGAGGGCAGAATTGGTCCTCTGGAGGACATAGTGGGCCCTCTGGAAAGCAGGGGGCCCCTGGAGGTCAGAGTTATCCCTCTGGAGGCAGGAGGTGGAGGCCACATGGGACCTCTGGAGGCCGGCGTGGGCCATCTGGATGTCAGCTAGTGGGCCGTTTGAAAGCGAGGATGGCCGTCGTGAAGCTAGAGGGGATCCTCTGGAGGTAAGAATGGGCCCTCTGAAAGCGAGAATGGCCGTCCTGCAGCCAGAAGGGCCCTCTGAAGGCAAGTGTGGGCCCTCTGGATGCCGGAGGAGTGCCATCTGGAGGCTGGTGAGAGGGCCCTCTGAAAGCCAAAGGAGCCTGCTGAAGGCCAAGGGGACCTCTGAAAGCCAGAGGGGGTACTCACAGGTCAGACTTGGCTCTCCAGAAGCCAGAGAGGGCCCACTGGAGGTCAGAGTTGGCGCTCTGGAGGCTGAAGTAGGCCTCTGTAAGCCAGAGTAGACCCTTTGGAGGACGGACTGGGCCCTTTGGAAGCCGGTGGCCCTCTGGAGGTCAGAATTAGGCCTCTGGAGGCTGAATTGGGCCCTTTGAAGGTGGAGGCAGCAGTGGGCCATCTGGAGGTAGAGGCCGGAGTGTGCCTTCTAGAGGTCAGAGTAGTGTCTGGAGGTCACATGGGGGCCCTCTGGAGGTCACTGTCAGCATGGGACCCTCTGAAAGCGAGAGTGGCCGTCGTTAAGTCAGAGGGGCCCTACTGGAGGTCAGAGTTGGTCTTATGGAGGCAAGGTGAACCCTCTGGAGGTGGAAGCCGGAGAGTGGCCTCTGCAGGCCAGAGTGGGGTCATTTGAAGGTCAGAGTGGGCCCCTCTGGAAGCCAGCGGGCCCTCTTGAGCGAAAGTGGTCCTCCGGAGGTCAGAGTGGGCCCCTGAAGGTCACAGCGGGCACTATGGAGGCCAGATGGGCCTTATGGATGTCAGAGTGGGCCCTCTAGAGGCAGGAGTGGGGCCTCCTGAGGTCAATGTGAGCTTCCTGGAGGCCACATGGGGCCCTCTGAAAGCCAGAGGTGGAACTGCGGAGGTCAGAGTGGACCCCTCTGGAGGTCAGAGGGGCCCAATGGAGTTAAGAGTGGGCTCTCTGAAAAAAAAAAATACCCTCTGAAACCAGCAAAAGTCCCTGTCGCCGCTTGATGGCCCTTGCCGGCCGACCGAGGGCCCTTTGAAGCCTAGAAAGGGACTCACAGATCGTCATAAGGCTCTTAGACGCCTGATAACGACCCATCAGTCACAGCAACACCCTCTGAAGCTGGGGCAAGGACCCTTTCAGGTCAACCAGCGGTCCTGTTAATGATGCTGAGGGCCCAATCGAAGTCACTTCGGTCATGTTTTGGCTCAGGACAAAATTGAGGTCACCGGAGGTCATCAAAAGTGAAATTTTCGAACTTTAGGACTTAGCACCAGAAACTCGAAATATGGAGGCACTATAATAGCTAGGAAGAAACGACAAAAATTTAACAGTTTAGGCTTCAGAGGTCACCTAATGTCATGCTGGTATTTTTTTCCAAGAAGTTTTTCGTGCACACCGTTTTACCTAAAGTAGATAGGGCAATAATTCCAACGCCATTGTGTTCGTCTCGTCGAGGCACTTCGAACTGTATTCACGATGCAGGGGCAGCGCCACCAATTTTTGATAGGGGGGCGGGTCCATTTTTGTATCGTAGAAAATAGAGTTTTGATGCAAATATCAAATAAAAAACGTCAAAAGAACGGAAATGATAGTCTCTTAACCCGCGAGTTACTGGGGTATATTCCATAACGCGACTTACTTGGGGGGGGGGGGCTATTTTTTGCCCCCCCCCCCCCCCCTCGGATCTCCGGAACTACTTAACTGATTGTAAAAATTCAAACGGCGTTCGATAGCCCTGGGAAATATATCGAGAGAAACTTAATATTGTTGACCTCGGGGTCACCGATGACGTCACAGGTCAGGTCAAGTACAAAATGTTGTGACCGTGTCAAAAGGTCTCGATGGATGGAATTGTCGCGCAAAATTTCGATATTAAACGCATAAGCAGTCGATAAATCGGTATGATCGTGTGTCTGACACTTCTAAGTACCATTCTAAGCTGTTTATGCCCTTTGGTCAGGTCAAGGTCATCCGAGGTCACGAGGTCAAACTGCAGATTACGGTCATTAGGCGTTGTAACACATGTTTATGGGTTTTGTTTTTCGTCTAGAACGCAAAAATGACATTAGAAGATTGTTTGTTCCATATAAATAGAAGTAAAAAGCAAAAACGGAAATGCATTTTGTATGCATAGTAATGCTGTGAAAGGTGGTCGATTTTTGTCATTTAAAGGTAATAAGTCAGTCATTTTTGAAGATATCGACTTCAAATTTGGTACACAAATTCACCGAACACGTCTCGATCATATATATTCCGTTTTTTTGGATAATTACGATTTTTTGTTGAAAATTTTGTAAAAACAAAACAAAATGTATTTGGATTTCTCAAAAATGTTAATTTTCAAAAAAATCAAAACTCCAAGAAAGCAGTTTGATAGACCGGTCTATTTTCAGTAATTTGATTTAAGACAATTTAATTATCTCAAACATTGTACCTTTGACAGCGTTTTCCGCAAACCATTATTTGTCAACAAAAACCGAAGAACATGACGTCACTCTGACGTCACTCCCGATTGACCTATCACAACCTCATCTTCTTCCTTTAGCCAACATGTGTATAATTGATGTGAGAGAAGGCACCGCAAGTTTAAAGACGATACTGATGTTGGTTTAGGAGTTATTGCAAAATAACGGGAGGGGGGGGGGGCAAAAAAGTAGCCCCCAGTAAGTCGCGGGTTAACAATGGCTATCTCGATTTGCAAAAGTTTTGGTTTTTGGACTCCAACAAAATAAAAAATAAATGATTTTTTTCGGAAAATTCCACAAATGCAAAACATTTGGAGACATTAAACGAAAACGTAATATATATGGCAAAATTATGTATGGACCCAAACCAAATTTAAAATCAATATCTTTATTTTTGACTGACATAGCTCCCTAGGCAGGGGTGTAGGTTCCTACTCATTTGGGGTGTTTCAACCCCCAACCGAGACTTCAGCCTTTTTCCCCAGCTTTGACAAAGAAGTGGGTCAAATCCGGGGAGAAATCTGGATTTTGTTGGATTTTGATGATACTTTAACCCTATTACCGGCAAGGAGGGGGGAGATTCTGCCCACCCCTCAGTTTCTTTCTCAGATATCTCCTGAACGGCTGGGAGCAGACCCATGGAATTTTTGGGACTTTTCCTATAATTGAATTCCGAAAATGGAGTTAACATTTTTAGTTCTTAACCTTTACAGAGGGCGGTTCCAGGGCCCCGTTTTGGGTATTTTTTTCGGTGACATTTGGCGATAATACGGAGATGCGATCTTCACGGCTTCTTCCTAACTGCCTGAAGTATAAAGGAATTACATAGGTTTACGGTGATTAAAACAAGTGCAAATTAGTTGATTTTAGTGAACAATAATAAATATTGCTCGGCAGAGGCGGTTTCAGCGACTTGAAAAGGGGAGGTTTACAGGAAGTTATTTTGTATATATTTTGCCTTGCCTTTTTCGCTAACCTGGCACCGCCTATGGAGTGAAAATATGTTTTATAACTGTTGTGTCCGATGTCACAATAAGGCACCATTTCATTCATCTAAAAAAAGGACGGGTTTATAAGGCATTTATTTTATCCCCATATTTAGTGACCTGAAAACACCTATGATTTTTGAATTTTACAAAGTGACCATCATATATAAATCCCCAATTCAATATCTATCAATCCCCATTAGTTGCGTTCAAATCGGTTGATAAACATGGCAGCAGTGGTGGATCAAATATACTTCTAGTTTTGTTTGTTTTCCCCCCTATTGCCCCCCCCCCCTATCAAAGATTTAGGATTGTTTTTAGAAATGTAGATCGAGTTGAGGGAGAATCGAACGCCGTTTGGTTTTTGAATTTCGGACGGGTGGATCTCGAGATCTCCGGGGGGGGGGGGGGGGGGAATCCGCCCCCCCCCCCCCCCCGCCACTAACAGGGATAAAAAGGAGCCTGCCGCTAATAGGATTAAACGATTTTGTTTGCAGCTCAGGCCCCCCCCCCCCCAACTTGTCTGGAGAAGCTACGCCCCTGCCCCTAAGTATAAGTAACTCATGATGTCATTTTTTTAAGTTACGTTTTGTTGTCTTGTATTGACCAGATACAGACAAATAAATGCCACCGCTGTATTTCTTAGACCAAACTGTTCTAGAAACGTGCCTTTTTTATTTATATTAATCATTTTCACATTTTGACCTTATGTGACCTGATCTTGACCCGAGGGCCATTATATGGGGTCAGGTTGTAAAAATGGCTGTCACTATATAATTATACGTGTAAAATAACCCATGAAACATGTGTCGCATGGTTTTCGTAGACTTCTTGCCATAGTGACCTTTTGTGACCTGACCTTGACCTTGATCCTTGCTTACAATTTCATTTTTTTGCTTATGCGGGAGATGCATTATACCTTCGAGAGCACTTTTTGCGATAATAGGGTGAAACACGCTGTACACACCGTACAAATGTTTTTCTTGAACACGGCTACTGAATGCCAAGTGATGTTGATGCCTGGTATTTTACCTGGCATGATTGAGTTTTTTAAAGATTTATATTTGAATTTAGATTTAGATTTAGAGTTAGAGTTTTAGTTTTAGATGCAAGTTTTAGGGCCTCGAAACATTCAGTATTAGTACTTCATTAACCCGAACCCCGCCGGGGGTATTCAGCTGAAGCGGGGGATGCAGATTCTGCCCCCTCGTTATCTTCCGAACTAATAACCGCAGCGAGACGCGCAAGGAGAAAATCGAAAGAGCTTGAAAGCTTTTTCAATTAACCGCGCGCACTGCAGGGGGTTTTGCGCCGAACACGAACTGCAGGGGGGGGTTGATTTCCCCCCCGTGAGATCTCGAAAACTACGCTAAGTATCGACAAGCGGGGAAAACGGCGTTTGATAACTTGATACAAGTTCTATCGCAAGTATTTCAGTATTTGTTTAAGGTCAGGTCAAAATTGAGGTCACCAGAGGTCAGCATAGGTCAAATTTTCCAGATTTCCTGTTTTAGGGACTTAGCTCCAGAAATTCCCATATATCTCGGAAACTATGGTAGCTAGAAACAAGCGGGAAAAAGTGATCGCCAGCCATTTGAAATTTGAAATTGACAAAATGTCCTTCAATTTGTATCTAAGGTCAATACTTGAGGCTCCAGAAGTCAAAAAAGGGGAAAATTCTGTTGTTTTTTGCAAAACCGTTTTTGCTAATAACTTTTTACCTAATGAAGCTAACGGAAAACTGTTTTCGCCATTTGTGTTTTCCTTGTCAAGGCGCTTCGAAAGATGTACATGGTGACATTGTTAGGTCAACTTCAAAATTTGACCACACGTCACTTGACCTTGACCTTAGGGTCAAGACCCAAGTAGGTAATGTTGCATATAGGGAGACGTGGGCTCAACGAGACAAACACATTTATGTCGGTTTTACTTCTCTATCTTCATTATGTCGGGAGTTATTGTCAAAAAAGTGATGGTGTGACCCTCGCATGACCTCAAATGACCCCATAGGGGTCACTGAACAAAACTTACACTTGGATCATCAAGAGTATCCTATAATAACATGATCCAGAAGCAATTTGACTCATATCATGTATATCCTTGAAATAGGAAGCATTTTAATATTTTCCCATTTACTTATTATGGAGAGGTGACGAAATCGACCTGACCTTAGGTCACCGATAGCAAAATTCCGAGATAAAACGAATTGTAAGTTCTTATGCCCTCATGACACCCTGTAAGTTTCAAACTGATCGGTGAGGAAATTCTGGCTTGGGCACAACAGCAAACATTTTTGGAGGTGGGGTCACCTGATCTGGTCTGGTGACCCCCCCCCCCCCCCCCCTGCAGGTTACCCCCCCCCCCCCACCCCATGCAGTGCGCGGGTTAAGATGAATCTTAACGAGATGCATCTAAAGCGTAAGCGATGTTTTTAAATAATGTCACATGTCACATGTCACATGTCACAGTCAGGCCAAAGGGTCAAAATTAAGGTATTTTAGTTTTTGGGCCATACTTTCCATCCAAAGTCTTAGATTGCGACTATTATCGGTCAAACACACTGTGTATGTACATACCATCCACATGTTATGTTGAAAAACACATAATTTTCAGCATGACAGAGTAGTCCATGGTCTCAGGATCGTCATAATTGTAGGTATGCAATGTCACCAAATTTTATTGAGCTAACATGGAAAACATTGGCGACACATGAAGGAAATGATATGCACGGAGTACATTTTTCCAGCGAAAGGTTGCTGGGATAGGGGGGTACTGTACCCCGATATCTGAAGATAGGGGGGGACGCGTCCCCCGCGTCCCCCCCCCCAGTGGCGCCGCCGCCCTGTCACGATGACCGGATTGGGGTCAAGCTCAAAATTTGACCCTCAGGTCAAGGTCATTTGTGGACCCATTAGAAAATGTTGCATATGGGGAAACGCATCTCAGCAAGACAAACACAGTAATGAGAGTTGCACGTCTCTATATTCGTTCTATAAAGTCATTGGCAAAAAAGTGATAGTGACGCGCAGATGTCCTCAGCTGACCTTGCATAGGTCACTGAGCAACAGTTGCGCCTCAGTCAACAGTCAAGAGTGAGCTAAAATTACATAATTCTGCAAGAATTTGCCGGAAGAGCTAGGTATTGCATATCATCTGAATAGGAAGAATTTATATATTTTCCCTATTGACTTGTAATGTGTAGGTCACGCAATTGACCTGCTTTTGGTCACCGATATACAAACATCCGAGTTAAACGAATTGCCGATACCTATGCTCTGATTAACTTCCGTGCGTTTCAAAACTTTCGATCAACCCAGGGGCGCAGCCAGGGGGGGGGGGGGGGCTATGTATGGGGCTAAATCCCCCCCCCCCGTCGCGGCTCAGAGGGGGCCACTTCTCGTGTCGGAAAGGGCCCATCGTGGACTCAGAAACGGCCCATTTCAGTCCTGATAAAACCCCAATTTAGCCTCAGAAAGCGAGCATCTCAGGTCCAGGAAAGGCCCATCTCAGCTCTCAGTCCCGGGAAGGGCCCATCTTAAGTCCGGAGAGAGCCCATCTTGGGCTCAGAAAGGGCCCATCTCATGTCTGGAAAGAGCCCATCTTAGGCTCTGAATGGACCCATCTTAGGCTCAGAATTCATTTCGGATTTTGAAAGGGCCCATTTTATGCTCTGAATGGGCTCATCTTAGGCTCAGAATGGGCCCATCATAGGCTCTGAATTGGGCCCATCTCTGGTTTTGAAAGGGCCCATCGTGAACTCAGAAAGGGCCCATCTCAGGTCTGGAAAGGGACCCCATCTTAGGCTCAGAATGGGCCGGGTCTCAGGTTTTGAAAGGGTCCATCGTGAATTCAGAAAGTCTCAGGTCTGAAGAGGACCCATTTTAGGCTTTGAAAGTGAGCAGCCTGTATCTCAGGTCCGGAAAAGGCCCATCACTGCTCTTATTCCTGGGAAGAGTCCCTCTCAGATCCGGAGAGGTCCCTTCTTAGGCTCAGAAGGGCCCATCTCAAGTCTGGAAAGGGTCCATCTTAGACTGTGAGATGGACTCGAATGGGCCCATCTCAGGTTTTGAAGGGGGCCCATCGTAAACTCAGAAAGAGGCCCGTCTCAGGTCTGGGAGGGTCCATTTTAGGCTGTGAAAGTGAGCATCTCAGTTCTGGAAAAGTCCCATGTCTGCTCTTAGGCCAGGTAAGGGCCCATCTCAGGTCCAGAGAAGGGATGTATAATTTTGGCCCTGAAATGGAATGTTTTAGGTCTGGAGAGGGCTGAGAATGGCCCATCTTTGAGCTGGAGAAGGACCGTTTCGGTAAATTTGGCCTAGAAAGGCCCCAGGACTGGTTAAGGCTCATCTTACTCTTGAACTCAGACATGGCATGATCAGTGATGGCTCACATGCAGACTAGAAAGGGCCCATCTCAGATCTGGAAAGGGCCCATCGAAGTCGTAGAAAGCCCCCCCC
>JAXIVJ010003198.1:0-97257 GCA_036785665.1 Chirona hameri | reverse complement strand
TAGAGGCTATCGTGGTCAGCCGGGAGGGGAGGGAGATTCCGAGCTGAGGTCAGTAGGGTAACAGCCCGAGGCTATGCTGTGTTCAGGCGGCCTAGTCAGGACGAGCCATGGCTCATGGGACTTGGAGACGCAAATGCTCTCGCCTGCTAACGGCAGCGGTGTGGACAATGGTTTTAGGGGCATGCTTGACTGGGCAGCTTGAAATAATGCTGGAAATCCGCCAAAAATTAGGCGACGGAGAAAATAATGTAAGCAAAGCGGCTCATGTGTTTGTAAACTGCGTCTGTGCTGGAGGGTGAGGGAGGGACTGTCAGCGACCAGGCAGTTAGAGAGGGGTCCGGCGTCGGGCCGGCCGTTGTTGGTCACGCGAACTCGCCCGGCTAGCTATTTTGTTTGAATATCTCCCTCCCCCTCGAGCTTTTCGGCGGACGTTTGGGAGATTTTCGGCACAGCACCAACGTTTTTGTCCTTGGAGGCTTAAATACACCTTCTCATGAAATACGAAGGTTATGTCAACATAACTTGATTCACCTAATTTATCTTGATGGTTTTTTAACAGTGAGCGATTGGTATTTTTCACAGAACATATGCTAAGCTAGTATCATACTACCACAAAACCAATGCTGTGCAATAAATGCCCATATTAAAATAATGCCCAACAATCCCCCCCCCCCCCCCGATGCGTGTTAAAATATGCCATATAGGCTGGCAATATGTGTTGGGTCCGGGCATATTTTTAACGGATTTACTACAAAGACGAACTCTAAAACCATCTTCCCAGACCGTACAATTTATATGTTAGCACATAGTATCGCGCCGTTCAGATGTATGTTGCGACACGTTGTAATATCATTGTCCTGCATGCAATATCATTACCTTGGTGATTAAATGGGTGCATTCTAATTAGATCAAGGAAATAGGCCTGGAAATAGGCATATTGTGCCTCCCTTCATCAATCCTTGTCTTTAAGGGAATGTTTCACCTTTCTGAAAGTTGTCAAATATACGCTGGTTGTCGAAAATATGAAGTGCTGCTGAAAACGATGGTGATATTTTTATCTCGGAAAGCCACTTAACTTTATACAAATTAAGTTTTATTTGGGATGATGACGTCATAATTAGGCTATAGACCGTCGCTGATTGGCTGACAAAGTGGCTGTCAGCCAATCAGCGGCGGCACTAGCCTAGACCCCATTTTGCAACTATAAATTAAATTGCTTTAAAAACGGCTAGGTTTTGGGGAAAATGACCTTAGTATTTTCGACATTTCAATAACGGCCAAAGATAATGGCTATGTCAGTTCAAAACCAATACAAAGGTGAAACATTCCCTTTAAGTGTCACGTCTGTGTGGGTAGATCCTCGTTTTTAGAACGTAAACCGTTCGTGCAATGCCCATTCTAGAAACGGATGCAAGCAAGAACTTCTAGAAACGGATGCAGATTAAACCTGTGTACGTCTCTGGTTGATAAAAACCCACCATAACTACTCATAATTATATATAGTCCGGTCAAACCCACCAAAGACGGGTCAATTTCACGGTTTTCAGTCGTTTCGTTTCACATGTTCTAGCCCCATTTGATATGCTTGCGGTCCTGTGCCCAGCCGACCACGATTCGCCCTGCGACACTGTGCGGAACGGTCCTGACCTTCGATCACCGTTTGTCGCTGTGGATCTCCCCTCTCAGGAAGCCTGCGTGTAACTTACTACAATGAAAAGCCTCTCCCAAGACCACTGACATTGTCCACTATAACCGTGTGTAACCGGCAACGTGTCAGTTACGGCGGGTAGGAGTTGACCTACCCTCGGTCGGCCCAAGTTGGATCGGTCCGGGCCAGGGGCGCCCTCTGGTCCATGCTGCCCAAAACCGGGGCAGGGAGCCGAAAATCAGATTTTTGAAGATTTTAGGAGAAATTGAAATGCTGGCGACGTGGCACTTTAAGGAAACCTGTAAGATGCTACTACTGATATACCTACTGTCTTTTTAAGTGTATGCCTTGTTCCATTTAAGATCTTTGGTAGGTATTAGCATGGCACACTATTACTAGGGCATGTCGATTTCCACCGAATCCACGCTTGGGTCAATTTTTTGTCTTTTGATTATAGAAGAAAGAATTTTAAAAAAAAATCAAAAAAGTGATTTTTAAATGGGTACAAACTCATTTTCTTGAAAATACCTCAAAAATCACAAGATCTCTGAAAAAAATCACCAAAAATATTGTTTAAGAGTTATATATCTCCCGTTGTAATTGCGCTAGAGACAAAACAAAAATGACCGAGTCAGACACGATGCAAGGAATCCAACGATATAATTTGTGATGACCTGAGGTCACCAGGTCACCCCTGCGGGCAGGTCAATGACCTCCAGAAGGCTAAAATTCGTTGTTGTAGGATTTCAACGCTAGATGTCATAAAATCTATGACGGGGAATGACTTAAATCAACTGGTGTAATATTTGATGGTTAATTCTGCGTGCAGTGGTCAATTAAATTAAAAATAATTGACAAATAGCATGAAATGTGGACAGTGTGACTTAGAGGCCAAAAAAGGCAAATCGCCAAACCACTCCCATGTTCGAGGTATCGACACGCACACTCCGTAAACCTCTCCCAATGTAACATAAGTACCTATGACAAGCATTTGAATTGACACTGCTTGATCAGGTTCCATGGTCTATTCCAAGTCTCAAACTACGTTTGATGTTTGTGTAACGTCATGTCCTATGTTGGAGCCTGTCGTTCGTACTCATCGCCCGCTTTCATCCCCGGCGTTCATCCAGTATTCAGAACCGAAGACGTAACTAGAGCCTTGATGCTCTCGTGACTTTACTGCGCATTTTGTGATGCGACCTGTAGGTCGACTAGACTAGGTAATTAATGTATCCTAGTCCGACCTCCCCTGCATCCTTGTTCCATTTTTGTATGTACACTACGTCGAGGAAACGAACTCGCTCGGCATTGCGAACATCTCTCTGATTATTTGGGAACGGGAAAAGACCTGTGCGCTGCCGAGCTTCCCGCCGTTCGTGATTGTCTGAGATTCATCCTGTTCATCAAAGAGACAAGTGGTAGCTACCACTTTTCCTTTGGCGATGTTTGAAAGAAGATCACAGAAGAAGTTCGTGGTTGTTGGACACAAGCAAACAACAAATTACAGCCTCCAGATGCCATCGCAGAGTGCACGATGGAAAACAAGCTGCGGGTTCAGTGGGACAAGGCAACCAAGATAGCCAAGGGTAAAATCACGTCGACTGATCAGATCCTGAAGTTTGGCCGGGAGGTCGACCGACTGTTTGACATCACCAAATGTCGCTGTCCTATTATGTCATGTCAGGACGCTGGATGTGATGGCTGCCCGTTAACGGCGCGTTCCTCGAGTCCGTGCCATATTAAATGCACGTGTCCGCATGAAGAGAAAATTCCTCCAATGGAACTCTCACTCATTCTGTCACAAAAAAAATGAAAACAGGAGATAAGTCTCACTGTATGATCGGAAATGTGGACAGAACAAAAAGCAAGCGACAGATGAGGCAACTCGAGAGAAAGAAGACTGATGAGAGAAGGAAAAGGGGAAAGAGGAACGAAGCTGAGGAGGACACTGGTAGAAAGAAGACAGGATGTGATCCAGACGGCTCCGCAGAAGAGGGAAGTACAAAAGAAACCGACGCATCAGCAGGTGAGAGTGAGAAAGACCCAGACTTCGCTGCAAGTCACGGAATATACGTTCTTGGACGATACCGCGAAAATAAATATTTATATCGAGACTTTTCAGACAAATTATTGCACGTGGCCGAAGGCCGAGTGCAATAATTTGTCTGAAAATTCGAGATATAAATATTTATAAGCGGTAGAGTCCTAGATATTATTTCCTGTGTGTTTAACAAGACAGAGTCGATGGCAATGGAAAGGCCTTATTTTAATCTGACGGATTGGTTAGATGATGATGTTGATACAATCGAAAACGAAGCCAAAGACTATGTTAACGGATTAAAAAATGTAAACACTGTGACCAAAAAAATGTATTGGATCAACAAACTAGAAAAGGCTGCAGAAGACTTATTCAAAAAGAAGACAACTATACTTGCGTATTTTCGTATTTGATGCGTATTTTCGTCTTTGAGAGTATAAACCAAAACGCAATACGATGACTCAGCAAAAAAACTAATATCGGCGATGTATTTACCAATACAAAAGCTATATAATGTATTTTAGTTTTCTTTAAACAAGAAGATGGTAATCACAACATACGATCCAAGAAAACAATCCAAATTAACGTCTCGTGCAAAGTTTCCTGGATCCCAGTTTTAGGCTTAAAATTGCACAAAACATACAGGAAATTACTACCGCTCCAGCGACTAAACACGACTGACATCTCGCACATCGCAATGGCCGCCGCACGGTACGGTGCATCTGATAACGCTGACGCCGCCATAGCCAATGCCGCACTCCTCGACCTTGGCGTGATCTCAAACGACGACAAGACATGTGTCATAGACGCAAAGAAAGTTTCCAGGGCTAAGAGCATGCTTTATAAGGAACGACAAGATGAGGCCACTGAGACAAAAGAGAATATCAACTGCATCTTTTTCGACGGACGAAAGGACTCGACTCTGACACATGAGCCAACCGGCGGCGGAGGCAGATTGCATCCGGCCGTGACCACAGAGGAGCACATCACTGTCAATCCGAGCCTGGTGCCCAGTATGTTCACCACTTCACCCCACCGGAGGCGGAGGCGGAGGCGGAGGCAGACTGCATCCGGCCATGACCACCGAGGAGCACATCACTGTCGTATCCGAGCCTGGTGCCCAGTATGTTCACCACTTCACCCCACCGGAGGCGGACAGGAATGAGGCCTCGGCTGCCCAACAGAGCGCCAGGTGGGTGGTGGAGTGAAGGAAAGCGCACAGAGTGGACCAGACACGGCAGTTCATTGGAAGCGACTCAACCAACTTAAACACCGGGATCCACTCCGGAGTCTTCGCCACGGTGGAGAAGATGTTCGGCAGGCCGCTCAACAGGCTCGTGTGCGGACTCCATCTCCACGAGCTGCCTCTCCGCCATCTGATCATCAGCCTGGACGGAGCCACCAGCGCGGCTTTTCAGGCAAGCCTGGACGGCAGCCTGGACGGCAGCCTGGACGGCAGCCTGGACGGAGTCAGCGGCGCGGGCTTTTCAGGCAAGTACGAGTATTTGCTTCGTATGTAGAACAAGTGTGATAAATATGTAAATAATATATAAATTATACATTCATTATGGTGGCATTCATTATACATACGGAAAGCGGCGATATAATTATTACTGCATAAGTTGCAAGAATTCAGTGTTACTCAAAACAATTCATTGTCAGAAATTTAACAGTTTGTAAGTGTGGTATAAAGATTATCCAAAAGGGAACAAGTTTTTTTTGTTGTACAAATGCCGTAACTGTTGTGTTGCAGGCCCATTGGGAAAGGCACTGGCGACAGCCACTGAACTTCCACTTCGGAAGTTTCAGAAAGTCGCACTGGGACCGGACCTGCCAGATCTGCCAGAGGAAGTCATGCAGGATATATCGGACGATCAGAAATACGACTACCAGATGGTAAAAGCCATCCGTTCCGGAGCAGTGTCGTCTCATCTCGCTAGCCTGAACACCGGACCTGTTAATCACAGCAGGTGGCTCACCTCCGCCAACCGATTCCTCCGGCTGTGGGCTGGTCGACACGGCTTCACTGGTGAACAGGCCCGGAACCTACGCATGATGGTGGAGTGCATTGTGGGTGTATACTAACTACCCTACGTGGTTCTCCTACAAGCTGCGGAACAACTGGGCGCAGGGAGCACCGATCTGTCTAGAGCAGCTGCAGCTGTCACTCCTGCAGAGGAAGCGGGTGGTGACCATCGCGTTCCCCTACCTCAAGTCGAGCGCCTGGTGGAGCATCACATCCAGAGATGCTCCTGCAATCTCTTCTCTGTAGCGATGTGGAAGAAGACCGGTGCTTTGCAGTTGACCTGACACTACAGGCGAGGCAACCGGACCGGGAACAGCTGTCCGCACCCGGCACAAAGTGCATCTGAATCGGGCAGCCAGCAGCCTACGAGATCGCATGCACTGGGACTGGGAGGGAAAGAAGTTCCCCATATCAGAGCCAGTGCTGACCAGAGACCTGCCTGAAGATGCACTGGTCGATGTCAAGAAGCCGATGGAGGTGGCTAGATACCCTGTCCACGGATAATCGGCGGAGCGGGCAGTTAAGGAGGTGACCAAAGCAGCCGTGGCTGTGTTTGGTGCCGAGAGCCGCGACGGGTGGGTCAGAGCGAGGCTAGCACTGGGACCGGACTGGCACCGGATGATGACTGGGGGGTGGTGTTAAGTCGAAAGGTGACCATGCTAAACATTTGCCAGTGAGCGGTACCGAGAGCCGCGACGGGTGGGTCAGGGCGAGGCTAGCGCACAGGATGATGACTGGGAGTGGTGTTAAGTCGAAAGGTGACCATGCTAAACATGTGTCAGTGAGCGGTATATTGTCGAGTGGAGGCGATACCGAGAAGAAGATTTGTAACCGGAACGACATAAAATTACAGCTCCTTGTGACACTTCGCCCAGCGAATGACAGTGCA
This sequence comes from Chirona hameri, assembly GCA_036785665.1. NCBI lineage: Eukaryota > Metazoa > Arthropoda > Thecostraca > Balanomorpha > Balanidae > Chirona > Chirona hameri. The sequence continues at coordinate 90,656 of JAXIVJ010003198.1, read as the reverse complement.
ATGGCATTGGCAAGCGATTCAGATCTCACCGAGATGTGCAAAGTAATGTTATCAAATGTATATTGATTAATGACTTTGAATACATTGTTGTCCTTGTGTTTATTTGTGTTATTTTGTGGGAGAGCAGTCTGGCGCCATCTACACCAGTATGTAAAGGCATCCCATTGCTAATGCTTAGATCACAATTACCCATAGGGTCAAATTGTTACTTCTCGTAATTTTAGTAGATTATTTTAATATCATTAACATCGTTGGATGTCGAACGGATCCGGACGTACAACAGCTGACTTCAGTCGTTACCGGTCATTAATTTTATGTCATCCAGCGTTGAAATCCTACAACGAATTTTGGCCTCCTGGAGGTCATTGACCTGCCCGCAGGGGTGACCTGGTGACCTCAGGTAATCAAAAATGATATCGTTGGATTCCTTGCATCGGTCTGACTCGGTCATTTTTGTTTTGTAGCTCTAGCTCAATTACAACTGGAGATATATAACTATTAAACAATATTTTTGGTGAGTTTTCAGAGATTTTGTGATTTTGTATAGGTAATTTCAAGAAAATGAGTTTGTACCCATTTATAAATTACTTTTTTAATTCCTTTTTTATTCTTATTTCTATAATCAAGACATAATTTTTTTTGTTGACCCAAGCTTAACTCTCGCGTGGATTCGCTGGAAATCGACATGCCCTAACTATTACCTACCACACAGTATGAAGGGCTCACCTCCGCGTGTGTACAATGTACAATGTACATTCACTTGACACTCAATTTTTTTTAGTCGGCTCAAGTGCGTCTCAACAGCCGAAGAACTGACTCGACTATTAACTCAATTGCTGTTTCAAACAAATTGAATCAACTCGACTTTTGACTCAAGTGCTGTTTAAAAAAAAAATGAAGCGACTCGACTCATGACTCATCCAAAAATGTCCGACCGAATCATGAGTCGATTCATGACTCAACTCTGAGTCAGTTACAAGTCTGGTAAAAATTATCGCTACTTTTCCCCTAAAACACTGGCCTCATCCAAGGCGTCGCCCGAGTCTGCAATGCGAAAACGTCCGAATCCGTCCGCAAACTGCGCGTCCCAATGCCCATATCGAACACCGAGATCAAAAATCGCCCAGTTGTAAGAGTAAGCGTTCATTGCGTCTCGGGCGTATAACTGACCGCATTCTACATAACTCCCAAAGAAGGCCAACACGACCGGCTATCCATCAGTTCTGCCTTCTCTGTACCTGCCGAGCAGGGCCTTCCGACCGGCTGTCCATCAGTTCTGCCTTCTCTGTACCTGCCGAGCAGAGCCTTCCGACCGGCTGTCCATCAGTTCTGCCTTCTCTGTACCTGCCGAGCAGGGCCTTCCGACCGGCTGTATATCAGTTCTGCCTTCTCTGTACCTGCCGAGCAGGGCCTTCCGACCGGCTGTATATCAGTTCTGCCTTCTCTGTACCTGCCGAGCAGGGCCTTCCGACCGGCTGTCCATCAGTTCTGCCTTCTCTGTACCTGCCGAGCAGGGCCTTCGGACCGGCTGTATATCAGTTCTGCCTTCTCTGTACCTGCCGATCAGGGCCTTCCGACCGGCTGTATATCAGTTCTGCCTTCTCTGTACCTGCCGAGTAGGGCCTTCCGACCGGCTATCCATCAGTTCTGCCTTCTCTGCACCTGCCGAGCAGGGCCTTCCGACCGGCTGTCCATCAGTTATGCCTTCTCTGCACCTGCCGAGTAGGGCCTTCCGACCGGCTATCCATCAGTTCTGCCTTCTCTGCACCTGCCGAGCAGGGCCTTCCGACCGGCTGTCCATCAGTTATGCCTTCTCTGCACCTGCCGAGTAGGGCCTTCCGACCGGCTATCCATCAGTTCTGCCTTCTCTGCACCTGCCGAGCAGGGCCTTCCGACCGGCTATCCATCAGTTATGCCTTCTCTGCACCTGCCGAGTAGGGCCTTCCGACCGGCTGGCCGATGCCGTACCGGCGCGGCGGTAACCGACCACGCCGCCACCTCCAGCCGAAAGCGGCACGGCCGCAAACGACGCGACTGTGGCGGCGGCGGCGGCGGCGGCGGCGACCGCACGACTTGCGTGCCGTTCTGGGGCGGTCCGACGGCGGCCTTTCCCGTGTGCCGACACGGCTGATCAGCGGCACGGGCACGGTCCGACGAGGCGCCGGCCCCGATCGCCAGAGCACGGTAAAGCGAGACGTCGACCCCGGTCACCGGCGCCGACGCTCAAACCAGAGACATCGTCGCCGCTCGCCAGAGCGCGACATCGAGGGCCTCTTTAGGTCACCTTTTCCCGGTGTTGGTGGATGTCGCTTCCGTGAAGTATGGTTGCCTCGGCTAGGTGGTCGATGAGTTTTCATCGACTCCGGCTCCGAGTTCGGGCTACAGAAACAGAAAGTGATTTCGACTCTACAGAAAGAAATACAGAAAAGAGATAATACAAAAGAGATAACGTGCTGCTGACCACCACGAGGCGTTGCAAAGCTTCGATTTCGGAATTCAAAAAATCATCTAGAATACGTACGATTTTACAAAACCTCGTCGATCTTCAATCTTCAGATTCGCCCGAAGGTCGAAAAACATAACCATACTTATGTTATTTACTCCACAAAGGCCATTCGTAGAATCTCCAGTCAACAAACGCATCCGATACGGTCCCGGCCGGCAGCCTGGCGTGCCGGGTCGACAATAGACCGCCTCCATGCAGCAGCAGCGGCGGCGGCGGCGGCGGCGGCGGCGGCGGCGGCGGCGGCACGGCGGCGGCGGCACGGCGGCGGCACGACGGCAGCAGCGGCGGCGTCCCCGGCTGCACCCGGTGCCGGTGCCTGGCGTGCGGCGGCCGCTGCCATCTTGTTTGGCCGCCTGGCCGGTAATTTGCCGCCGGCTAATGATAGTGGGCCGCTCCGGCTGTCTGTTACCAGCCACCGGTAATAATGGGTAATGATACGATGAGCGGCAACTGATTGCACGCTGGCCGACGCCGAAATCGGGAAAAAAACGGCCACAATCACATGCAAAACGTCACAAGCACCAAAATCGTCGCCGACCGCACGGCGCCAGCGACCTTATTGCAGCCGAGGAAGCAGGCCGCATTTTGATATCAAACCGTGAAATTATATGTTATCAATACGCCAAAGCGTTCAATCGGAAACGGGTGACGCTGGAAAGTGTCTTTTTGTGGCCGCGTACGTGACGCCATTCTGTCCGTAATTAAACATGGAGCCGAGCGGCGGTGGCGGTGGCGGTGGCGGTGGCGGTGGCGGTGGCGGTGGCGGTGGCGGCGGGGGAGTGGCCTGTGGCCCAGAGGCGAGCGGAGCGGGGCGGGCCACAGGCGGGACGCTGTTTGTATAGAGCAGGTGCACGGTGACGGTGACGGTGACGGTAACGGTAACGGTAACGGTAACGGTAACGGTGACGGTGACGGTGACGGTGACGGTGACGGTGACGGTGACGGTGACGGTGACGGTGACGGTGACGGTGACGGTGACAGTGACGGTGACGGTGACGGTGACGGTGACGGTGACGGTGACGGTGACGGTGACGGTGACGGTGACGGTGACGGTGACGGTGACGGTGACGGTGACGGTGACGGTGACGGTGACGGTGACGGTGAAGACGGTGCCGCTGGTGGTATGATATAATAGTCATGGTGCTAGTGACGGTAGAAGTGCCGGTGACTGTGCCGATGACGGCGACGTAGACGGTGACAATGGAGGGAAAGAGGCGCATGCAAGCACCACAGTGCCACCGAAGAGCATCGACGATACACTCGACGGTCGCCATGGAGTCTGACTGGCCACACAAGCCATCACCACCAATGTGCCGTGCACGGACACCGACGACCACCAACCAATCAGCGCTGGAGAAGCGAGACCAGCGATACGGCCGACACGAGAGCGGTGCAGGTGAGGACGTCGCCAGAGGTTAATCTGTGTCACTTTTTATCGGTCTTCGATTAAAACTCGCCTAGATTGCGAGCCGAGTCGCTGACAACGCAACCCTGACCCAGATGATCCAATAGGACAAGTTTGGCGGGCTGGATGTCTACTACATCTGCAGAACAAATGCCGAAGGATAAATCTTCATTAGTCGAAAGTCGAAATGATGCCCTATTGAAAAAAGAGGTAACGTGAAGGAACTTAAAGAGACACATACACTTAATGATGATTTATTTTCATGAAGGGTTCAAACGAGACCCCTATGAGGATTAAAGGAAATAGTTCACCTTCAACATGGGGTTTTTAACTGAAATAGCAGTTTTGTAGCCCGTGTTGAGAAATCCCTATCTGCAACTGTTCTTGTCTGAAAAGACTCTCCAGCCGAAGATATTTGACTTTTTGGTGAAGAAATGCGGCGCATATATGATATACCGTACCATCTGAAAGTACCAGCACTGCATGGAGCTTGCGCAGACCAATAACGCACACCATAAACTTAATAATGTACGACCTTCTGTCCTGAATTGGCGCGATGTAGGACTATTTTTGAAAAGAAAAAAAGAAACTGTATTAAAAAATATAATAAAATCCTGTTCTGATAAATTTTTCGAAGGTGAACTATTTCCTTTAACTCGCTTATGCTGGTTCCCAGTGAAACGATGGCATAGCGGATGTTTCACAATCAGCGACTTTTTATTGAAGTAAGTCAAAAGCCATTGTTTTGCAATGTTTTAGATGAACTTGGGCCACATTTGATGTGAGATTAACGTCTAATCCGATTGATGATACGCTGCCATTGCGGTTTACAGCCTCAACATCTGCAAAAATTCGATGGGTGGAGCGGTATTCGAAAGATTTAAAAACACGATGATCATAATCCAAATTAAACATGTTGTTAATAACGTTCTTTGGTCAGACCATCTCAGTAAGCTAAGCTTATTGGGAGTTCACCTGCACACGCGAAGGAAGCCTTCTGAGGAAAGGCAACCGATTTAGTTACTGATTCGTCCCGATATACTTCGGAAAGTCTCATATTCAATTGCTAGTTAATATACATACAAAGAAACTGAATGTATATAAAAGCATTTATTATAAGAAATTGGCATTAGTGTCCATCATCTCGCCATGTTAGCAGCATTGAGTGCATCCTCAAGAGTACCGGGCTGGAGGTGAGGGGTGTGCGGGCCGGGGGCGTCTGCGGGGTCGGAAGCGGTCAGCGCGGTCAGGCCTGCACTGCACGGCAGGCCCAGAACCGCACCGCAAAGCCGATTGCACAGATATACTCAGCAGAGCTCATGCATTCCCAGAAATGCATTATCGCGTTTCTTTTCACAGAATGCAGTTTCTCGGTTCTGAGAAAGGTGGCGGCGGCCCGCACGCACGCGGACTGTCTAGTGCATCGCACGACCATCACAATGAGACAATATATAGCTAATAGCCGCACATAGCCATACACAACGGTCGTTAGCAGCCTAGGACTGGGATACTATAGCCACAGACAGATACAAAACGATCGTTAGTAATCTGGGACTGCGACATTATAGCCACAGACAGATACAACACGGTCGTTAGAAGCCAGCCTCACGGCGCCAGAATGCCCAGGCATGCAAATGGATCTAAAATTATCGCCAACAAAAAGTCAGCCTCACGGCGTAAATAAAAAAGTGCCATAAATATGGCAGATATCCTGAGGGAAATTCGCTGGTATAATAAGAAACACATAACATTCCAGATAAACATGCCACGGAAGCTTCCAATCAAACCATTAATGATCATCCGTCGGTGTAGTTTCTCCTTAAAACAGTAGCTCTAATTATGGAGAAAAAGAACAACGATATTGATGTTACCCGCGATCACATTGCAAGTTTGAGCTTCAGCTCGATTATCTGTATTTATTTACAGAAGCTAAAGCACGACGGCTTCCAGGCTTGTGGAAGAGGTATGGCACCAAACGTGGTAATTTCACCGACATAATCTGCAAGAAACTAATTTAAGCTGCATGCTTGCAGCTACATTTGCAACTACATCTAGGTCATAGAGGCAGCTACAAGCATCACTTAGCTCGAATTCCAGAGTTGATTAACCACAATTTGAATCTAACAATTACATAGCATAACCTCAAAGGAAACATATTTGAGCTACGGTCTCTAATTGTGATTTAAGCGCGGGAAAATATTCGCTTGTGGCATAATGAAGTTGACGTTATATCGTATACATAATGCACAATACGAGGCGTTTAATTAGTTTCGCTAGGTAAAGCTATATTTGGGTCTCACTACCCTACAATTTGGTAGGCAGAGTCGACTGTGTCGCTGTGTATATTACTTATAACCTCGGGTGGACGGTAGGAAATGGGGTGGGGGGGGGGGGGGGGGGGGGTCGGCTGCGCTATCCGGCGGCTGATGGCACCGCCACTCTCAGCGGATGACCGCCAATCTCGGTGTGCGGACCGCAGATAACGCAGCCAATGGCGGGACGGCGCGTGGTAACGAGCGGCGTCCGGCCTGCCCCGGACGAGGCGGCGGCTCAGTGGCAGAGCGGAGTAGGGGGCGGCTCGGTGGCAGAGCGGGGTAGGGGGCGGCTCAGTGGCAGAGCGGGGTAGGGGGTGGCCGGTGAGTGATCACTGCTCACTGACGAGTGCCAGCAGCCGGGTCTGAGTGACAGGTGCAGCCGGGTCTGAGTGACAGGTGCAGCCGAGTGCTGAGTGCCAGTGGCCGACCACAGTGAGGTGAGTACAAATCAGTGGCGGCGGATCGTATTTACGGATGGGGGGGGGGGGGGTAAAGAAACCCAGGGGGCCCCCTCGGCCAAAGGCCAAAGCCCCCCCCCCCAAAAAAAAAAAATGCCGCGAAATGGTATCTCAATATATATTGGGATGATCATTAACATAGCAATATTTATGACTTATGTTATATATAAACAATGGCCGAAATAACAGAATCAAGCTTTCGTTTTTACAACATCCTCGAGATTAAACATTTTCGCATTTGAAAATGTTAGCTAATCAAAAGTAACGCACGCTCTCTGGTTGGTGAGTATTTCCTAACTTATATATCATATATACAACATATACACATATTATGACATCACATATTGGAAACATCACATTACATATCCCATATCAGAGTCGTACATCAATCATGACTCTAAACAAGTATGCATATCTACTACGAATGATCCTAATGCCATGCAATGACATATTAATCAACATCAACGAGCAGAAAAGAAAAAAAACACTGGTCTTCACGTATGTGCCTTCGGGCAGTTGCAGGTTGCCTAACGCGTAAACAGACAATAATTTTGCATAGTGTTGAGACTGAGCCTCAAGTTTCTGATTTGGATGGATTCTATTATTTTAACATCTGCACAGTCCTTGCCTCTATCAAGAATTGTGATACGAAAATATTTGTTAATCTCAGCGTTTGAAAGGCCCGGATGAGAATGTAAGGTATGTTCGCCCAGTGGCGTATCTACTAGCCTGCGCAGGCGAGCGTCACTCAGATGTTCGTTGAATCTGCAACGAACAGGCCGGGTGCATTCTCCCACGTAGCATTCGTTACGCTGCTCGGCTTCGCATGGCTTACATATTATTTTGTAAATCACGTTTTTGATGTTGCATTTTCCTTGAAGCCCGTTCTCGCAGGTATGACACTTTTGTTGCCGGAAGGGCAAGGCGGGCTGATGAGGGCCGAGGAAACTAGTTTTTTTTTATTGAGTTATCATTAATCCATACAGGCTTAATCGGAGCTTTTGAGCCGCGGAGAATACCATTGACACGGCGAACTATGGTTTCGTTGATGTAAGGAAGTCGCATATATATTTTAGTGGTGTTCTGGTTAGTGGTTTTCGTTGATTTACGCTTCTTGGTGTTGTCTTTGTATTTGTTGTTTTTGATGGCACGTTTTATTATATCTCCCGGGTATCCATTCTGTATGAAGAGTTGCGTTATAGTGCTGAGGCTGCGCTCTGTTTTTACATTCAAAAAATGGTATCTCCTCGGATTTAGGACACTATATTTTGCAGGGCTCCTAAATGGTCGCAAAAAAAAAACGTCGGACAGGCCCATGTTGAAGTATCAGGCCTTCTGAGGCCCCTCAGGCCTACCGAGGGTCCACTCAGGCCGACTGAGGGCCTTCTGTCGGTCTTAGAAGGCCCCTCAGGCTGGCTGGGAGCACATCGGGGCCTTGTGTCATTGTTTCGGTCAAAAAGACCAAATCGGACCAACTTCTTGGAGAGCCCCTCTTACAAATGTATGGGGGGGGCAAACTCACATGTCCCCCCCCCAACTTCTTGAGTGTGTGGGGGGCAGCTGCCCCCCCCCCCCCACTTATCCGCCGCCATTGGTACATTTAACAGCCAAACGTGTGACACCATCACAGGAGACGAGATTCAGGACAGACCTGTGAAAATACATGGACTTCGATAACGTCTAGTATTTTACATCCAGGCAGCACCAATGTCTTGCTTTCATTTCTTCAATTTTACCTCTGTAAATTCGCCTCACGCCTCGCGGCCCACGGCCTGGAAGTATTCTGTGTTCCACGCTCATCAGGCCCAGCAACCGACTCAGAGCAAGCAGGGATATCCCACTAGAATGATTTTCCAGCCAAATATCGAACAAATTGGATCTGGCAAAGGTTGCTAGTATGACGTGTAACTTACTTTATGAAAACTAACCACATGTAAGAAGCCTCAAGGCATATGGTATATTACCTCAATGGCATATGGTAATAGCCATAACGTCAGGAAAATGACAACGCCGCCTATCATGACTACTCTTTTGCACACAATGGTGACCATTTTGCAGAATTAATCGAAGCAGCAACAGCTGAATGTTCAAAAAGGAACTATATGTCGCCAGGCGTGGAAGTCTTTATCAGAGTGTCATCACAATGGGCAACTGTTGCAGCCGCAACGTGAGCGACACTGCAGCAGCTCGTATGAAAATCCAGTCAAATCGACTTGTAATGAAATTCACTACGATTTCGACATACGTACAATGCGGCACTGCTTGCATCACGCGTGTTCAACAGCCAGTTTCATGAGGGAAAAATGTATAATTGAGTAGTTGTCACTGAGTACAATCCTTCGCGGCAGGTATTCCGCCGTAGTCGAACAAGAAGAAAACCAAGTGTACATTCAACCATCAAAATACTTATAAATCACCAAAACTTGTACAAAATATACATGTTAAAACCACCACCTTTGCGTGGCAACCACGTGCACCTGGTGGATCCAGGGGGAAGGGTCATGCTCCCCATAAGGTCCTGAAACTATGATTTCCCCCCCCCCCCAACGGTCGGACGTACAGTTGTAAAAATTGTCTTTGCATCAGTCAAAATCCAGCTATCCAGTGAAAACTTGAAAATTTCGCGCCGCTTCGCGGCATGGCACAAAAGTCGCAATTGCTTAACACATTTGGAAAATGGGAAAATTAATTAATTAAGTATCTGGCAGAGGCTCTCCTTGGCGGTACCTAATAGCCCAATCCCTTCCCCCCAGGGCCCAATCCCTTCCTACAATATTAACTTTCAAGCGGGCTACATGTTTAGCTAGTCTGCCGAGTTCCGAAAAAAGGCGACGCGAACGCAAAGACGCGGACATCGGCTCCCGGAAGCTGCTCCAGCGGTGCCCAACTTGCTGGACCGAATAGCCTATTAGTGGGACCAGGCCAGGGCCATCTCCCCAAGCCATCTCGCCCCAGGCTCCTCCAGATCCACAGGGACAATTTATGCGCGGAAAAGTCGTTCTGCCTCTTGCTATTTTTAAACCGTTTGCACTGTTACCAGTTGTTTGTTACAGTTCGGTAAATATGTAATGTATACAGTTATTATCATATGTACTATTGAGCGCTGACTGCCACCGGTCATCGTAATTTACTATCCGAGGAATATGTATATGAAAAACTATCTTAATTTCAATATTTGTTCATGATACCGAGATGTGCAACCAGGAATAGGGGTTACCTGAGGCTTGGCTCCACTCACGGTCTGGTTCCAATATTAAAATGTCGTTTTCCACGACCTAAAATTAACATTTTCACGCCGCTTCGCAGCTTCACATCAGTGGCCATCGTCATAATGAAGCCATCGTCATCGTCTTTGGTTCGTAGTAACGGTGAATTGAATGAGTAGTATTTTTAGCTTCTTATCCTCTACAAGGGCCATATTTCTGGGTTGTATCAGGCGAACCCGTAACATTTAGCTAAAAGTTAAATAACAAATACCTACTATAACATGAAAACCACATTAAAAATACTGTAAAGGCACACGCATAAAAATGGGGGTACATTTTTTTCCATTATATTAGCCGACCCCCCACTAAAAAAAAATCGGCCACACCCCTGCCTGCCCCCTCCCCTCCGCCCCTGAATGACACTGAGAGTGTGGGTTATTTTGAAAAGCTACGAAAACAACGACAGTTCAAACTCTCCATAACATATTGACAGGCATACGGCAATGCATTGCTGGAGATGCGTTCAGAATCAACCCCATCAGACCGTATGTAGCCGCTGGTGGCTACACCTCATCGCCGGTCCATAGTGTGTTCAGTGTGACGCGGCGGACCGGGAAGGCCCCAACAAATGACTGCGCCAGTGTGAAATCCACCGGCGATATTTTGCAACCCGAATAGCGAAGGATTATTTATTAATGGCTATGTATTACACAAATTAGTGGCTATTAGCCACTAATTTGTTATTGACAAACTCCAGTAGGCATATCTTCTCCAGTAGGCACGAGTCCACATCATGACAAACTTAATGATGAAGAACTGGGTCCTTAGGAGCACAGGCTGCAGTGCAGATGGTCCGTTGGTGTCCAGTAACGAAATAATAACTATTCAGCACACATTCCGGCAGTGACCTGGCATTGGGAAATTTGGGTGGAAAACGACAGCCTATGGATACTATTTTTCCACTCTTTTCCCGAGTTTTACTGTGAATTTTCCTCTCCTTATTTTAAAATGTATTGGATAATTGGAACACTGATACTGATTTATGGATGTAATGATAGGAACAGCCTGTGGAGGGAAAGACGGGTACAAATTGACATAGGTAGTAGGTACCTAATAACTAATTCTAGTGAGCGGATAATTGGATATTGATAAAGCCGAGTACATGTTTTTTGTTGTTGAATTTTCCACTCTTTATGCTTATTTTAAGCCAAAATTTTCAACTCCGCACCCCAGCTCCAAAGCAATCCTAGGACCCCCTGCATTCCGTGTTGCACCCATTTACATATTTTCCAGTTGCCATTCAGAAAGCAATATATTTCGGGCACTGAAAATAACTTAATCGCTGCATTTCTGAGGATTGGAGCATGACCAACGTCTGTAATGATTAACCCCGCCACACGATGCCGAGATGCCGGCGCCTGTAGAAAGGAGTCACTGCAGCTCAATGGCGCCATCTGTATCGCAATCACTGCAATGTGGCGCCATCTGTATCGCAATCACAGCACAGTAGCGCCATCTGAAGCCAAGTCGCCGCATGGTGGCGACATTCACCGTGTCCGTATTACAAACAATCAAAAGGTAAACTTTATACTGGCAGTGCCAGCGGGACTTTAATTTGCAATCCAAATATATAAACCGTCCGAAAATAAATTAACAGTTGCCTGTCCAAATTGCACACAAATATGCAAGTAAAATAGCCCAGATGGAAGTATCAAAACGGTAATAAGTAGCAAATGCAAAATTGTTTACAAATTTGATTAAAGTTGAGCGCCTAGATACGTGGTTCAGCCGTTACGAAATAATCAAAACGAAAACAAAACCCAAGCTTAACAATGACATATCGTTCAAGTTGATGAAAATGCTTTCAGTGCCTTTTGGTAAACTTTGTGAGTTACCATTTGCCAGAATAATCGTTCACATTCGTTAGAAGTACTCGGTACTCACCCCATTGACGAACCCGCACGCCGCTTAATCGAGTCGCCTGCCGGGAGAGACCAATGTTGTCAGTCTGTTATAATATCACTACTCTGCCGGGAGAGACCAATGTCGTCAGTATGTTATAATAGCACTACACTGCCGGGACAGACACATGTTGTCAGTCTGTTATAATAGCACTAATCTGCCAGGACAGACCAATGTTGTCAGTATGTTATAATAGCACTGCACTGCCGGGACAGACCAATGTTGTCAGTATGTTATAATAGCACTGCACTGCCGGGACAGACCAATGTTGTCAGTCTGTTATAATAGCACTACTCTGCCAGGACAGACCAATGTTGTCAGTTTGTTATAATAGCACTACACTGCCGGGAGAGACCAATGTTGCCAGTCTGTTATAATAGCACTGCACTGCCGGGACAGACCAATGTTGTCAGTCTGTTATAATAGCACTACACTGCCGGGAGAGACCAATGTTGTCAGTCTGTTATAATAGCACTAATCTGCCAGGACAGACCAATGTTGTCAGTATGTTATAATAACACTACACTGCCGGGACAGACACATGTTGTCAGTCTGTTATAATAGCACTACACTGCCGGGAGAGACCAATGTTGTCAGTCTGTTATAATAGCACTACTCTGCCAGGACAGACCAATGTTGTCAGTCTGTTATAATAGCACTGCACTGCCGGGACAGACACATGTTGTCAGTCTGTTATAATAGCACTACTCTTCCGGGAGAGACCAATGTTGTCAGTCTGTTATAATAGCACTGCACTGCCGGGACAGACCAATGTTGCCAGTCTGTTATAATAGCACTACACTGCCGGGACAGACACATGTTGTCAGTCTGTTATAATAGCACGACACTGCCGGGACAGACCAATGTCGTCAGTCCGTTATAATAGCACTACACTGCCGGGACAGACCAATGTTGTCAGTCTGTTATAATAGCACTACTCTGCCAGGACAGTCCAATGTTGTCAGTCTGTTATAATAGCACTGCACTGCCGGGACAGACCAATGTCGCCAGTCTGTTATAATAGCACTACACTGCCGGGACAGACCAATGTTGTCAGTCTGTTATAATAGCACTACTCTTCCAGGAGAGACCAATGTTGTCAGTCTGTTGTAATAGCACTACTCTTCCGGGAGAGACCGTTCTAGTCATTCGGGTAATAGAACACTATTCTGTCGGGACAGGCTGGCATCGCCGGTCAGCTAATATAACGCTACCCTGCCAGGACAGGTCATTCTTGTCAGCCAGTCTGGTCATAACACACTACTTTAAGACAAAGAGACATGGAAGGCTTTATCATTTTCAGTCTGTTATAAAGGTCTGTTATACCAGTTTAAATCCCACACAAGGTAAACAATGCTTCGTAAGCAGCATATGCAATACACATAAGAGTTTTGGGGTTTGGGTAACAAGCAAGAGCTCACTCTGTCTTGCATTACAAATGTGGTTAGTGGCAGAATGACCCATACAATTATTCAGCAGGGACTACAGAGCTGGAAGGGGCGGAGCATTGTTCGTACCTGACCCGTTGTTGACGGCGGCCATGTGACGTCGCAAAACGAGCCCCTTCACACTGTAGGTGACCTGAAATAATCAGATGAAACATATTAAACTTTCAGCAATACATAATTCAGCCATTGTAGCCTAATTTTAATCTGGAATGTTCTCCCCATCATCATACTTTATTCGGTTGCCTGGAAAGTCCACTCACATCTCAACATGGTGAGATTGGGGTCAATGTCCTCTCAAAATTAACATCAGCATTGGCATCAGCATTGTGATCAATAGCATAATTGGCCAGTCCTGGTTCCATGAGAAACATCTTCAAATACCAGGAAGAGCCCTCTCAAGTAACCCCACAAGTGTTATGTATTTTTACCAAAGTAGCATTACTGATACACATATTGGCCTGTAACATACAGTTTTCAAGTTAGAGTCAGAGTCATGGTCCTGCCTGATCAGTTCACAAGTGCAGCTCAGTGGGAGAGCGCTGGACTACAGATCTGACCCACCCTAGAAAGGCGGGTTCAACACACTACAGCACTCCCTATTTGCTCCTGGTGGGGATGACCTGCTGCAGCTGGTGGCAGTGGCTGCATTCAAGGCCAGCTGAAACCAGCAGGCCTGGTGGACCATCCTTAATTAGTAGGAGTCATTCAACTTTATCCTCTAAATTCTGCTGATTATTGGGAATTGCTAAATCAGATGGCAGGGTCAGGTCCCATGTAATAAGCTTTGAAACAAGAAAACCATCCAATCATCATTTCAACTCAAATTATGGATAAAATAATAAGCTAAATTAACAAAACTGTCAGAATCTGGTTCAAAGCTGCCTCTATCACCCCTAACCAAAGTTACTGGAGCCAGGTTCAAGTTGGCTCTGAATCCCTGGTGTGGGTCAAATCTGAGATGAAGTTACTCTGCAGTGCCAGTAACACATTTTTATGTTATCAATCAGTTAACTTGAAGGTAAAACTATTCAGAATTTCAGGTGATGATGATGATGATAATTGGGGTTTTGAAATGTGTATATGACCCACATACCTTAAAAAAGCACACACAAAACAGTCATTTTTACTGTCAAAATATATATGTGAAAAATTGAAATAAATTGCTTCACTAGATGATGATGATTTGGACTTAAGGGCACCTCAGCTACTCAGGCTATGTGGTGTGGCCATCTGGAAGCTACAACATGATAGCATCCCATAGCAGGGTCCTAGGATGAGATGAACATTGTGCTATTGGTATTTTTCCACTCCTTTAAACCCAATATGTATGAAAGTTTTGTGCTTCTAAGTAGGAGTTTCAATGAATTAAATCATCACAAATGCTTACTAATTCTTGTTAGTAAGTGTTAGTGGTTGAAATTAGTATTTGGATCCTTTGCTTGGGAATGAAAAGCTGACATACACAATGGAAACAGGAGTGGAACATAAGGTGTCAAAAAACATCCAAACACCCCGCACAGACACCCAAAAACTACCAATCCTAGGCCCTGTTCCTAATACATAGCTAGTTAGGAAAATGGACAAATGGGTTCACAGACAACAAAATGAGGATCATGGGGCTGTTCCCACACACTCAACCAGAATAGTGAGGCTTAATTTTCTCTACTGGCCATTAATGTGCCTCAACTAAAATAGGTTGAGCTTCCAACTCAGCAACCTCAACTGGTTGAGTAAAATGTCTACTGATCACCAGCAGTGGACACTGGACATTGGATGGTGGAGAAAAGTTAGCTTTGGGAGACACCAGTTCTAGAGCACTGCTGAATATTAGTGGAGCACTGCCCAATGCCCATGCTGCTTAATTGAATTGCCATGCTCCACTCCATGTCCACCACCATGTCCACTCCACACACCATGCACCACTCCACCATGCTCAAGCAGAATTAAAACTCTCTTTTTTTCCAGATGAAGGCACCATAATAGGCCCATTAATCAACCATAACATCAATAACAACAGACAAGTCCTAACAAGTAACACCTGACTTTTCCTGTTATTGGTGATGTTAACATAGTAAGCTCAACATAACAGCTCAATGTAGATGATACTGATGCACTTAAGAGCATCAATACTGTGAGAAGTTCAATGTAAAGATGAGTCTGGCATTACAGTGTTTACCTTATCCCTAATAATTCAAGAAGTAGCTCCAAGTACATTTAGTTCCACATTATTAGTATAAGTATCAAGTGAAATACATTTAATTATGAATAAATCAATTTACAACTAAAATTGGGCAATAATTCAGGAATGCACATCCCCAGTTAATGTTGTTATTCAGGTCCCTAATAGAAGAAGAGTATGATTACAACAGTCATAAAAGTTTACCAGTAATACCAAAGCTGTCACCAAAAAAAAGATACATAATCAAGCCTGACATAACCTTTACAGCAATTATGGTCACCTGTTGCAGGGACCCATGTTTAGAACACTGCTCGTCTCGTAGTTCACACACTACGGCCCTACCAGGAGGCACTGTCGCCCCCAGACCATCTTGTTGACAGTCAAAGATAACCCCCTTTTCAGTCTGTCATAATACTACCATCAGCTGACTACTCTTCTTCTATTAGGGACCTCATGAACACCATAAACTGGGGAGGTGAATTACTGAACTAATACCTAAAATTGTAAACCAAAATAAGACTGGATTTAAGCATGAAGTGCCTCATAAAAATAATGAATGGTCATTAGTCTCATTCAAGATGCTTATGATAGACTTGCCTATAATCATGAATGGAAACAATGCACAATTACTATCAAAAATCCAATGAAGACATGGCAAAATTAACTAATATTGGAACTTATTTTTGTATTGAAACTTGGGACAATGAAATGATACAAAAGTTGCGCACTGCCATCAAGCACGTCCTAGAGCTCTTATGCACCAACCCAACCATAATTTGGCAAAAATCAAGCACAAACAGTTTCCTTAATATCAAAATTCAGCTTACAAAGAGAGTTAAATGAATTACCTTTTTCAAAGACGAAAATTAAAAATATCAGACAGCATAGCAACACAAAATTCGACAATGATCAATTCCGTAGTAAATACAGAAGGATTGTTCTTCAAAATATGTCTTTATGACGTCACAAGCCCATAGGTGAATAACCACCTTACTGGCTTCTGAAGCGCCATTCAATTGGTGGAAGCAGGACCTGGCCAAATATGGTGACCAATGATAAAGCTGCTTTAACCAATGACATCAGAACATCTAGTAATGACATCTTTTGACTGTTTTTCTCCGAGGCCATAATAAATGTTGAAATGTTGAATAAATAAATGTAATTTGTACACTGTGGAAATTTGTACGCGTGTTATTACCCACGGTAGATAAAATACTGTTATTACCCAGGGTATATTGAAGGTTGTTACCCACGGTTGCAACGTGGGCGGGATATATTGGTATAAAAATGCGAGAATGATGCGATCCTTGCTGGAATGTAGTCATAGGGTTCTCTGCCATTCTCTGAAACTTAGCAAGCCCCATGCATCATGTCGCGCCATACAGAACTCTTCCGCCGTCCGCATCATCAATTCGCCTTCCCTCAACATATTCAAGAGTAGGTTGGATACCCACTGGTAGACAATTTGGTACAACATTTCTGACAGACTGAGATAGGACAACTACAGAGTAAGATAACTATTACTATAACTAACCTGCAGAGCTTGGTGAGAGTGGGTCCTACAGGCCTTTGGGCCTTATAGTTCTCAATATTTCAACTAGCCTCCTGTTTTCATGTTTTGTGCTAAAAACATAGTAGAAAGTTGGCTTTGGGGATAAGGTAAACCCCCAAAAGTCTGGACCAATTCCAGACTTTTTCACCATCAGATTTTGCTGGCTGGTGCATTAAGAAGAAATTCAAAATATGCCTGTGGAAAAAATAAATATGCCTGTGGGTGACGGCGCCACCGGCGCCCGGCACTGCAGGCCGGGCGTTCCAGGATGATGCCGTCCTGAACCCAAACTCTTGTTGAGTGTTGGCCAGTCGGCACCTTGGGAGCTGCAGCATCCTGGCTACTGCGGCACTAGTCTCACACGTCGTTACATGTGCACGGCGAACAAACATGACTGATATTGCAAGGGGACTGGGTGGGGTTTAGGGCCCTGTCCACCTGTGTACAATCATGCAGGCGCACCATCACATCCAGCCCAGTGTTTATTGTGAGCCCAAAGATTTTGAAGGGATGCAAATTGCAAGTGGCATGGTAGGCTTTGAGGACATGCTCTACACTGCCCTACACAGTTTACTATCCTATGTTCAATCTAGCCAGTGGAATATCTTATTAGCCACCTGGTGTCCTAACTCCTATCTTTGTTCTGATATGTGCTGTGGTGCCCTCTGCACTGCCTTCTGCCCTGCAGTCTGCCCTGCATTCTGCCCTGCATTCTGCCCTGCATTCTGCCCTGCATTCTGCCCTGCATTCTGCCCTTCATTCTGCCCTGCATTCTGCCCTGCCTTTTGCCCTGCCCTCTGCCCTCTGCCCTGCCCTCTGCCCTGCCCTCTGCCCTGCCCTCTGCCCTGCCCTCTGCCCTGCCCTCTGCCCTGCCCTCTGCCCTGCCCTCTGCCCTGCCCTCTGCCCTGCCCTCTGCCCTGCCCTCTGCCCTGCCCTCTGCCCTGCCCTCTGCCCTGCCCTCTGCCCTGCCCTCTGCCCTGCCCTCTGCCCTGCCCTCTGCCCTGCCCTCTGCCCTGCCCTCTATCCTGTCTTCTGTCTTGTCTTCTGTGCTGTCCTGTAGTATGTCATGGTCCTATCATTTCCTATGTCGTGTGCCATGCTGGACTGTACCCTGTGCCATGCACTGTCATGTACCATACCCTGTAATCTGTCCTGTGTGATGTTCTTCCCTGTTCCCTATATTGTGCCTCTCCAGGTGTGGTTCAGGCTGAACTATTCCCTTTTCATTGATAGTACACTTATCCTTGACACATTTTTCTTGTTTGCAGAATCGAGAATGGCCGGCGAAACTGCAGAGACGGTGTCCCAAACATCAAAGCCTGTCCTGGATAAGAGTGCAGTTCCAGACTTGGTGTATCATGTCTTTGGGCTGGAAGTTACCAGTGTTAAGGAGCTCAATGCCTATGATGACCTGAATTTCCATGTCCAGGTACGTTAACTATGCTGTTTATGATAATCAACTTAGTGACTCCGGCGATCCGACTGACCTTAGTCGGTGTTAGTTGAGCTGGTATCATTTACATGTGAAGGTTAATCGAATCGCCATGGTAAGGGCATGTGCACTAGCTGATGATTTGAAAGCAAACTTTTGACAGTTTCAATCATTCATTCAGTCAGTCATTCATTAAGGCTATTTCGACTGTCCATCATCTTGTTTAAAATATGCATAATCAGTACCTTTACGAACGTGCTCCTTTCTTTTGGACACGTCACGAGAACGACATAGCAGGTACGCATGTCCGCTGCTCCACTGCGTCGTGTAAATGACCTGTTTCAATTGCAAGCCACTCATTATTTTGTATTAATTGCATTTTTAATCCGAGCCATGTCATTCACAGGTGACATCCGTCCATAGCAATCCATTTATCAAAGAAGTGTGTCCGGATGGCTACACGCTAAAACTGCTCAACTCGGTCGAGTCGAAGCGGCCGGCGGTGGTCGAGGCGCACAACCAGCTGATGTGGAAACTCAAGGATGCTGGCTTCAGGTGCGTCGATAGGATGGCATGACCGGACAAGCATGGATGTTTTTAGATATTTCTAGAGATTGTGAAGGCGAACAATGTCTGTATTATTTGTCCCTGGCCAATATGTCGTTGTATCGTTGGGTGACGGAATTTTCCGTCTTACTGCTTACCATCTGGGTTTTGCACCAAACAAAGGTTATTTTCCGTCTTGCAGTCAGTGTTCACCGCCGCTGTCTGCCGGTACATTTCATTGTCAGTACATCTGTTTGTCTCACGGTATGACACCGGTATCTCCCGTCTTGCAATATGTTTTGCCGCTATAAAATATATGACATACCTACCTGTATCTCATCTCCCGTCTTTCAATAATTTTGCCGCTACACAACGTCAATATCCCCGTCTGGCGGCTTACAATCTGTTTGTCGGCGCTATAATCCCGGTTACTCCGGTCTCACAGTCTGTCTGTCCCGCTGCACCCCGCCGGTATCGCCGGTCCTATTCACTGCACCCTGCCGGTGTCGCCGGTCCTATACACTGCACCCCGCCGGTGTCGCCGGTCCTATATACTGCACCCCGCCGGTACCGCCGGTCCTATACATTGCACCCCGCCGGTGTCGCCGGTCCTATACACTGCACCCCGCGGGTACCGCCGGTCCTATACACTGCACCCCGCCGGTATCGCCGGTCCTATACACTGCACCCCGCCGGTATCGCCGGTCCTATACACTGCACCCCGCCGGTCCTATACACTGCACCCCGCCGGTGTCGCCGGTCCTATACACTGCACCCTGCCGGTGTCGCCGATCCTATACACTGCACCCCGCCGGTCCTATACACTGCGCCCCGCCGGTATCGCCGATCCTATACACTGCACCCCGCCGGTGTCGCCGGTCCTATACACTGCACCCCGCCGGTGTCGCCGATCCTATACACTGCACCCCGCCGGTGTCGCCGGTCCTATACACTGCACCCCGCCGGTATCGCCGGTCCTATACACTGCACCCCGCCGGTGTCGCCGGTCCTATACACTGCACCCCGCCGGTCCTATACACTGCACCCCGCCGGTATCGCCGGTCCTATACACTGCACCCCGCCGGTCCTATACACTGCACCCCGCCGGTCCTATACACTGCACCCCGCCGGTGTCGCCGATCCTATACACTGCACCCCGCCGGTGTCGCCGGTCCTATACACTGCACCCCGCCGGTGTCGCCGATCCTATACACTGCACCCCGCCGGTGTCGCCGGTCCTATACACTGCACCCCACCGATATCGCCGGTCCTATACACTGCACCCCGCCGGTGTCGCCGGTCCTATACACTGCACCCCGCCGGTATCGCCGGTCCTATACACTGCACCCCGTCGGTATCGCCGGTCCTATACACTGCACCCCGCCGGTCCTATACACTGCACCCCGCCGGTATCGCCGGTCCTATACACTGCACCCCGCCGGTGTCGCCGGTCCTATACACTGCACCCCGCCGGTCCTATACACTGCACCCCGCCGGTACCGCCGGTCATAAACACTGCACCCCGCCGGTGTCGCCGGTCCTATACACTGCACCCCGCCGGTATCGCCGGTCCTATACACTGCACCCCGCCGGTATCGCCGGTCCTATACACTGCACCCCGCCGGTCCTATACACTGCACCCCGCCGGTACCGCCGGTCCTATACACTGCACCCCGCCGGTGTCGCCGGTCCTATACACTGCACCCCGCCGGTATCGCCGGTCCTATACACTGCACCCCGCCGGTGTCGCCGGTCCTATACACTGCACCCCGCGGGTACCGCCGGTCCTATACACTGCACCCCGCCGGTCCTATACACTGCACCCCGCCGGTGTCGCCGGTCCTATACACTGCACCCCGCCGGTATCGCCGGTCCTATACACTGCACCCCGCCGGTGTCGCCGGTCCTATACACTACACCCCGCCGGTATCGCCGGTCCTATACACTGCACCCCGCCGGTGTCGCCGGTCCTATACACTGCACCCCGCCGGTGTCGCCGGTCCTATACACTGCACCCCGCCGGTATCGCCGGTCCTATACACTGCACCCCGCCGGTGTCGCCGGTCCTATACACTGCACCCCGCCGGTATCGCCGGTCCTATACACTGCACCCCGCCGGTGTCGCCGGTCCTATACACTGCACCCCGCCGGTGTCGCCGGTCCTATACACTGTACCCCGCCGGTCCTATACACTGCACCCCGCCGGTACCGCCGGTCCTATACACTGCACCCCGCCGGTGTCGCCGGTCCTATACACTGCACCCCGCCGGTATCGCCGGTCCTATACACTGCACCCCGCCGGTATCGCCGGTCCTATACACTGCACCCCGCCGGTCCTATACACTGCACCCCGCCGGTACCGCCGGTCCTATACACTGCACCCCGCCGGTGTCGCCGGTCCTATACACTGCACCCCGCCGGTATCGCCGGTCCTATACACTGCACCCCGCCGGTGTCGCCGGTCCTATACACTGCACCCCGCGGGTACCGCCGGTCCTATACACTGCACCCCGCCGGTCCTATACACTGCACCCCGCCGGTATCGCCGGTCCTATACACTGCACCCCGCCGGTCCTATACACTGCACCCCGCCGGTGTCGCCGGTCCTATACACTGCACCCCGCCGGTCCTATACACTGCACCCCGCCGGTATCGCCGGTCCTATACACTGCACCCCGCCGGTATCGCCGGTCCTATACACTGCACCCCGCCGGTCCTATACACTGCACCCCGCCGGTATCGCCGGTCCTATACACTGCACCCCGCCGGTATCGCCGGTCCTATACACTGCACCCCGCCGGTCCTATACACTGCACCCCGCCGGTATCGCCGGTCCTATACACTGCACCCCGCCGGTATCGCCGGTCCTATACACTGCACCCCGCCGGTGTCGCCGGTCCTATACACTGCACCCGCCGGTATCGCCGGCCCTATACACTGCACCCCGCCGGTGTCGCCGATCCTATACACTGCACCCCGCCGGTGTCGCCGGTCCTATACACTGCACCCCGCCGGTCCTATACACTGCACCCCGCCGGTATCGCCGGTCCTATACACTGCACCCCGCCGGTATCGCCGGTCCTATACACTGTACCCCGCCGGTATCGCCGGTCCTATACACTGCACCCCGCCGGTGTCGCCGGTCCTATACACTGCACCCCGCCGGTCCTATACACTGCACCCCGCCGGTATCGCCGGTCCTATACACTGCACCCCGCCGGTATCGCCGGTCCTATACACTGCACCCCGCCGGTATCGCCGGTCCTATACACTGCACCCCGCCGGTATCACCGGTCCTATACACTGCACCCCGCCGGTATCGCCGGTCCTATACACTGCACCCCGCCGGTATCGCCGGTCCTATACACTGCACCCCGCCGGTATCGCCGGTCCTATACACTGCACCCCGCCGGTATCGCCGGTCCTATACACTGCACCCCGCCGGTCCTATACACTGCACCGCGCCGGTATCGCCGGTCCTATACACTGCACCCCGCCGGTATCGCCGGTCCTATACACTGCACCCCGCCGGTATCGCCGGTCCTATACACTGCACCCCGCCGGTCCTATACACTGCACCCCGCCGGTCCTATACACTGCACCCCGCCGGTCCTATACACTGCACCGCGCCGGTATCGCCGGTCCTATACACTGCACCCCGCCGGTATCGCCGGTCCTATACACTGCACCCCGCCGGTATCGCCGGTCCTATACACTGCACCCCGACGGTGTCGCCGGTCCTATACACTGCACCCCGCCGGTCCTATACACTGCACCCCGCCGGTATCGCCGGTCCTATACACTGCACCCCGCCGGTGTCGCCGGTCCTATACACTGCACCCCGCCGGTATCGCCGGTCCTATACACTGCACCCCGCCGGTATCGCCGGTCCTATATACTGCACCCCGCGGGTATCGCCGGTCCTATACACTGCACCCCGCCGGTGTCGCAGGTCCTATACACTGCACCCCGCGGGTATCGCCGGTCCTATACACTGCACCCCGCCGGTGTCGCCGGTCCTATACACTGCACCCCGCGGGTATCGCCGGTCCTATACACTGCACCCCGCCGGTGTCGCCGGTCCTATACACTGCACTCCGCCGGTATCGCCGGTCCTATACACCACCCCGCCGGTGTCGCCGGTCCTATACACTGCACCCCGCCGGTATCGCCGGTCCTATACACTGCACCCCGCCGGTATCGCCGGTCCTATACACTGCACCCCGCCGGTATCGCCGGTCCTATACACTGCACCCCGTCGGTATCGCCGGTCCTATACACTGCACCCCGTCGGTATCGCCGGTCCTATGCACTGCACCCCGCCGGTATCGCCGGTCCAATACACTGCACCCCGCCGGTCCTATACACTGCACCCCGCCGGTCCCATACACTGCACCCCGCCGGTCCTATACACTGCACCCCGCGGGTATCGCCGGTCCTATACACTGCACCCCGCCGGTCCTATACACTGCACCGCGCCGGTATCGCCGGTCCTATACACTGCACCCCGTCGGTATCGCCGGTCATATGCACTGCACCCCGCCGGTATCGCCGGTCCAATACACTGCACCCCGCCGGTCCTATACACTGCACCCTGCCGGTCCCATACACTGCACCCCGCCGGTCCTATACACTGCACCCCGCCGGTATAGCCGGTCCTATACACTGCACCCCGCCGGTATCGCCGGTCCTATACACTGCACCCGCCGGTATCGCCGGTCCTATGCACTGCACCCCGCCGGTCCTATACACTGCACCCCGCCGGTATCGCCCGTCCTATACACTTCACCCCGCCGGTATCGCCGGTCCTATACACTGCACCCCGCCGGTCCTATACACTGCACCCCGCCGGTCCTATACACTGCACCCCGCCGGTATCGCCGGTCCTATACACTGCACCCCGCCGGTCCTATACACTGCACCCCGCCGGTATCGCCGGTCCTATACACTGCACCCCGCCGGTCCTATACACTGCACCCCGCCGGTATCGCCGGTCCTATACACTGCACCCCGCCGGTCCTATACACTGCACCCCGCCGGTATCGCCGGTCCTATACACTGCACCCCGCGGGTACCGCCGGTCCTATACACTGCACCGCGCCGGTATCGCCGGCCCAATACACTGCACCCCGCCGGTATCGCCGGTCCTATACACTGCACCCCGCCGGTATCGCCGGTCCTATACACTGCACCCGCCGGTCCTATACACTGCACCCCGCCGGTATCGCCGGTCCTATACACTGCACCCCGCCGGTAACGCCGGTCCTATACACTGCACCCCGCCGGTATCGCCGGTCCTATACACTGCACCCCGCCAGTATCGCCGGTCCTATACACTGCACCCCGCCGGTATCGCCGGTCCTATACACTGCACCCCGCCGGTATCGCCGGTCCTATACACTGCACCCCGCCGGTCCTATACACTGCACCCCGCCGGTCCTATACACTACACCCCGCCGGTATCGCCGGTCCTATACACTGTACCCCGCCGGTCCTATACACTCCACCCCGCCGGTATCGCCGGTCCTATACACTGCACCCCGCCGGTATCGCCGGCCCTATATACTGCACCCCGCCGGTCCTATACACTGCACCCCGCCGGTATCACCGGTCCTATACACTGCACCCCGCCGGTATCGCCGGTCCTATACACTGCACCCCGCCGGTCCTATACACTGCACCCCGCCGGTATCGCCGGTCCTATACACTCCACCCCGCCGGTATCGCCGGTCCTATACACTGCACCCCGCCGGTGTCGCCGGTCCTATACACTGCACCCCGCCGGTATCGCCGGTCCTATACACTGCACCCCGCCGGTCCTATACACTGCACCCCGCCGGTATCGCCGGTCCTATACACTGCACCCCGCCGGTATCGCCGGTCCTATACACTGCACCCCGCCGGTATCGCCGGTCCTATACACTGCACCCCGCCGGTATCGCCGGTCCTATACACTGCACCCCGCCGGTCCTATACACTGCACCCCGCCGGTATCGCCGGTCCTATACACTGCACCCCGCCGGTCCTATACACTGCACCCCGCCGGTCCTATACACTGCACCCCGCCGGTCCTATACACTGCACCCCGCCGGTCCTATACACTGCACCCCGCCGGTCCTATACACTGCACCCCGCCGGTATCGCCGGTCCTATACACTGCACCCCGCCGGTATCGCCGGTCCTATACACTGCACCCCGCCGGTCCTATACACTGCACCCCGCCGGTCCTATACACTGCACCCCGCCAGTATCGCCGGTCCTATACACTGCACCCCGCCGGTGTCGCCGGTCCTATACACTGCACCCCGCCGGTATCGCCGGTCCTATACACTGCACCCCGCCGGTCCTATACACTGCACCCCGCCGGTATCGCCGGTCCTATACACTGCACCCCGCCGGTGTCGCCGGTCCTATACACTGCACCCCGCCGGTATCGCCGGTCCTATACACTGCACCCCGCCGGTCCTATACACTGCACCCCGCCGGTCCTATACACTGCACCCCGCCGGTCCTATACACTGCACCCCGCCGGTCCTATGCACTGCACCCCGCCGGTATCGCCGGTCCTATACACTGCACCCCGCCGGTCCTATACACTGCACCCCGCCGGTGTCGCCGGTCCTATACACTGCACCCCGCCGGTATCGCCGGTCCTATACACTGCACCTCGCCGGTCCTATACACTGCACCCCGCCGGTATCGCCGGTCCTATACACTGCACCCCGCCGGTCCTATACACTGCACCCCGCCGGTGTCGCCGGTCCTATACACTGCACCCCGCCGGTATCGCCGGTCCTATACACTGCACCCCGCCGGTGTCGCCGGTCCTATACACTGCACCCCGCCGGTATCGCCGGTCCTATACACTGCACCCCGCCGGTGTCGCCGGTCCTATACACTGCACCCCGCCGGTATCGCCGGTCCTATACACTCCACCCCGCCGGTATCGCCGGTCCTATACACTGCACCCCGCCGGTATCGCCGGTCCTATACACTGCACCCCGCGGGTATCGCCGGTCCTATACACTGCACCCCGCCGGTCCTATACACTGCACCCCGCGGGTATCGCCGGTCCCATACACTGCACCCCGCCGGTATCGCCGGTCCTATACACTGCACCCCGCCGGTATCGCCGGTCCTATACCGGTCTGCGTCGCGTGTCGAATCGTTGACTGACGGTGTTCCCCGTCTGGCAGCGTGCCGTATCCGGTCCGGACACTGGCCGACACCGAGTGGTCTGTGGAGCGGCTCACTAAGACGGCTGGCGACCGGTGGAGGCCACAGAACGGTGGGTCAATGGGCCGATGCTCGTACAGTGTTCACACGTGCATCCGTGTCAACGGTGGATTCTGATTCAGTGTGTAACGCAGACTGCCTGAGCTATGGAATGTGAGTAATTGTCAGTAGTGTCAGTAGTGTCAGTAGTATGCGGGCAGTGTAAAGGCCAGGCTCCACTATGCGTGATAGTACGCAAAGTACGCACGGTTTTTGCAAGTTTGCGTCTTTTGCGTAGTCTAAAAATGTTCAACTGATAGAAAATGCATTGACTGAGCTACACTGGAACAGTACGCAAAGACCGCATGAAATATCACGCAAACTTGCAATAGACGCAGCACGAAAGTACGCAACTCTGCAAAAGACGCAAGTACGCAAGTACGCAAGTATGCAAGTACGCAAGTACGCAAGTACGCAAGTACGCAAAAAAGTTCAGAGTTTTAAACTTTTTTCCGGCTTTTGCAAGATTGCGTAGTTTGAGACAGTTGGTGGCGCATCGCCGGCAATCTGTATTGTCAATAACTCTTGATTTAATATAGATAGAGATGTGCGAATGACACCAATGTGTTTGTCTCGTCCAGATGCATCGCCCCAAATGCAACATGGCATACCTGGGTCACCAAATGACATTGACCTGAGAACAAATTTTGAGGTTGACCTAACCAGGACACCATTAATATTTTTCGAAGAGCATTGACGAGACGAACACGGTGGTGTCAAAATTATTGCTCTATGTTCAACCGATACAAAGTTATTCACGATTTTGTGTTAAAGGGAAATAATGACCTTTTGATTTTGTTAGCAACAATTTCTTAGGTTACCGTTATGGTTTTAAAATTATTTTATTTAAATTTAAGAATTAAATAGAATTATTCCCAAATTCAAAGTTGTAAGTTTGGAAAAAATACAAAACAAGTACCTTGTGTACTTCATGAAGGTCATTTACAAATTCGTCCTTCCCTACCATTGTTTACATCGAGTGCGGCATTTTTGGAGGCTCTGTGACGTTTCCGGTCAAACTGAGCGCTGCTCGGACACACGCTAGTAGCGCTTTCATTCTCCATGGCAACCAGGCGTCAGCCAATCAAAAGCCAGAAAGGGAATACGTTCTGGCTTTTCATTGGCTCACGCCTGGTTGCCATGGAGAACGAAAGCGCTACTAGCGCTACTAGCGTGCGTTCGAGCAGCGCTCTGATCCGTAAAGCAATTCGTGAAGCATCCATGATGCATGACTGACTATCAGTATAAGTCATGAATAACAACAACATGCAAACTATACCAACTCGAATAAAATAAGGGCGGAATGAATTGAACCCCAGGCAAGCTAGTATTCGCAAAGCACTCGACACAGCGCCACAATAGCAAAAGGTGAGGGAAATGCATATTGGTTACAATATTATTACGTCTTAAGTTTCTGAAGTGTCAACTACTATGAAATACAGTGATAAAAACCTTTAATAATGATTAACAAGAAAATTCAAACTTAAAAACAATAATTTGAATAAGTCTAATTAGCTTTCAACTCAAGATCAGATATATTTTGCAATGCTACACAAGAATGGCACCAGTGACGTCATTAACAAAGCCTGCTACGGGACTTGGGTATACTAATCAGGAACAACTCGCCACAATGGTTAAGTGCGCCGAGAAGCATGGCAATGACTTTGTAAACAAATCGCCGACGCTAAATAGGTCGCCGTTGATGTGCATCGATGAGCTTCCGATTTAATTGCCAGTTTTGTGTTATTGTTTGTTAGTTTTTTTGGAGAAAAAAAAATCTTATTTTTCATGATAATATAAAGCATAGTGTTATATACAGCCACAGACAAATTATACAATACTCCTAATGTTGAAAACAAATGAATCGATTTTCAAAAATTGAGGGTCGCAACCACTAACTATGCCGCCGTTGTTTATTTGTGTAATTTGTTTATTTATTGACAATGAGCAACAGGCATTCACCCAATTACAGCTCAAGTCGAGTAATTAAAACACGCGACGACACGACAGCAGCACACACACACGCACACAGTTGAAAACAGACGAGGAAAATATGATAACGAAAAAGTGATACTAAAATAGAGGAAAAGTTAATGAACAGTAAATATGAATACGTTAAAAATAAACATAGGTGAACAATAGTTCACAGGCATGCTTTGAGGCTACGCAGACATAAGAAAACGCTTGTAAAAGAAGACATAAGATCGGTAAATGAGAAAACTCCAGCAGTAAAATAAGAGTAATAAAACTCGCATGCTCACCTCACACACGCCCACACACAATCCCAACTCATCGCCACCAGTGTTGTGCAGCCTATACCGTCATACTCTTGACATATGATTTCACCTGCATTCTAAAAGCTCCTAAGGTATCATTGAAAAGGTCGGATGCAGGACAGGCAGACAGGAATAGGTTGGTGTTGCGAGGCGCCCGCGCAAAGACAGCACGTTTAACAGCTGTTTAACAGTTGATGTGCATCGATGAGCTTCCGATTCTATTGCCACTTTTTCCAATCGCTGTTAGTTTTAGAAGATCGCCGGGCATATAATCACAACAAGCAGAACGCACAATATATTTTCCACTCCATTGCGTAAAAAAACAATACGGGAAAAGCCCGCAGTTTCATGAGGACCAAAAAGTACTTGCAAGTACCGGTCGTTAAAAGTGTGGAACGCTTATCAACTTTAACTTGAAATATCTTTCGGTAGGAAAGTTTTCATGCAAAATGTGATGAATTTACAATATATTTTGGTCTCGTCTGGCGATTTCAAGTGCTAACTCCATTTTTGTGGAAAAAGGTCATTATTTCCCTTTAAAGAAAATGCCATCGTAACCTCTGGAGCCTAAACTATTGAGTATTGACCCACGTGAAATCCCTGACTACTTTTAAGCCTGAGTACTCAAGCACTGATGCGTATTCATCAAAAGGATCAGTCTCATTACCATTTCAACACTATTCTACGCAAATCTCGGACGGTGTCAAACAACGGTACGCAAAAGACGCAAACTTGCAAAAAACCGTGCGTACTTTCCACGCATAGTTGAGCCTGAGCTTAACAGGCAATGACTCGGTGTCTGTTCCGTGTTCTGTGCGGTAACAGACGGTGAACCGGCCTCCGATTACGTGATACGCCTGCTGGCGTTTGTGCCTGGCCAGGTGCTCCACTCCGTGCCCTACACACCGACGCTGCTGTTCGAGACGGGAGAGACGGCCGCCCGCATCGGTAACTGCCTCAAGGTGTGTGTCTGATATCAGGCCAATCGACGTGCTGGTCTCAACAGGTGTTAATTATGTAGTAAAGAATATACAGAACCGGGTGGCTAATTATTTAGACCTACCTAAACGAGCTACCGCGGTTATCGCTAATGTTACTGTTTTGATGATTCCGACGCTTCTGATCCCGAGTCCGCTGTTACTTATTCAACGTATGGGCTGAGGCTGAATTGTGCTGTGTATTGCGCCTTTTCTGACACCACATTTGCTGTCGCTGGCAGGGGTTTTACCACCCGGTGTATGACGAAGTGGACTCTGCG
Source organism: Chirona hameri (assembly GCA_036785665.1). Lineage (NCBI taxonomy): Eukaryota > Metazoa > Arthropoda > Thecostraca > Balanomorpha > Balanidae > Chirona > Chirona hameri. The sequence continues at coordinate 60,838 of JAXIVJ010003198.1, read as the reverse complement.
TGGTACATGCGCTCGGTGCCGCGTGTGGCCCAGTTCACTTGGGCGGTGGAGGACCCGGTCCGCCGTCAGATGGCGGAGCAGGCCGTGGACCGCTTCACCCGCGAGGTGGTGCCGCTGATAGACCAGCTACCGCAGGGTGAGCGACACGGGCCAGTTCTGGTGACTATGTTGTGCATGTCTTGGCTAGTGATGACGTAGCAAGGCAATGTCAATGGTGACAGTTATTTTGACTAGCACAAATAAGCAACCATATTAAGCCAACGTAAGTCAATATAATATTAAGTTAAATATGTAAATGTTGTACTTAGTTGTTTCCCGGTGTGCATACCGTTATACATAATGACAAACAATGCTAAGTCTCTCCATGTTAACACACTAGTATACTGTTTTACATCCGCCGTCAATCTGGGCAGGCATGCTGCACGGAGACCTAAACGAGCAGAACCTGCTGGTGTCTGCCGGCTCCGACGGCCAGCACCACGTCAGCGGCCTGCTCGACTTCGGCGACAGCCACCACTCGACGCTGGTGTTCGAGCTGGCGCTGCCCGTCATGTACCTGATGATCGACTGTCCGGCCGAGTTGCCGCGGCTCGATGTCGGAGGCCACATGCTGGCGGGCTACCGGCGGCACCGCGCACTGACGCCGCCAGAACTGAGAGTGCTCAAGGTTAGTCCTCACCCTGAGACTGCCCTGCCAAGTTTGATCATCTCACCGCCTGCTGTTTAGGGCTAGTCACAGAGTAGCCTGTCTGCTGTACCCACTCAAAGCTGGCCACAGCTGTCTTCTGTACCCACTCAAAGCTGTGGTCACAGCTGTCTGATGTACCCACTCAAAGCTGGTCACAGCTGTCTGCTGAACCCACTCAAAGCTGGTCACAGCTGTCTGCTGTACCCACTCAAAGCTGGTCACAGCTGTCTGCTGTACCCACTCAAAGCTGGCCACAGCTGTCTGCTGAACCCACTCAAAGCTGGTCACAGCTGTCTGCTGAACCCACTCAAAGCTGGTCACAGCTGTCTGCTCTACCCACGCAAAGCTGGTCACAGCTGTCTGCTGTACCCACGCAAAGTTGGCCACAGCTGTCTGCTGTACCCACTCAAAGCTGGCCTCAGCTGTCTGCTGTACCCACTCAAAGCTAGCCACAGCTGTCTGCTGTACCCACGCAAAGCTGGCCACAGCTGTCTGCTGTACCCACTCAAAGCTGGCCACAGCTGTCTGCTGTACCCACTCAAAGCTGGCCACATACCCACTCAAAGCTGGCCACAGCTGTCTGCTGTACCCACGCAAAGTTGGCCACAGCTGTCTGCTGTACCCACTCAAAGCTGGCCACAGCTGTCTGCTGTACCCACTCAAAGCTGGCCACAGCTGTCTGCTGTACCCACTCAAAGCTGGCCACAGCTGTCTGCTGTACCCACGCAAAGCTGGCCACAGCTGTCTGCTGTACCCACTCAAAGCTGGCCACAGCTGTCTGCTGTACCCACGCAAAGCTGGTCTCAGCTGCATCCTATGTGAAACTATTGGTGTGCAATAGCTAATTGCCAGCGGAATTTTCTTATTACTTGAAACTTGATCCAAAATAGACTACTGACTGTAACTGATGTGGCTGTATGTCTGTCTGCCGGCAGACCTGTGTGTGCCGTCATGAACCATGTACCCCCAGATCGTCCACTGGTGGTGCCTGTTTGTATGTCTGTCTGCCGGCAGACCTGTACGTGCGCCCGTTTCGCCCAGTGAACGTGACGTGTTTGTATGTCTGCCTGTCGACAGACCTGTGTGTGCGCCCGTTTCGCCCAGTCGCTGGTGCTAGGCGCGTACGCTTATCACCAGAACCCAGCGAACGAGTACGTGCTGATCACGGCGGCCAACGGGTGGACGGCGTTCCGCACCATCTGGGAGGAGCCGGAGGAGCGGCTGTTCGCCCGCTGGGAGGCCATCGGCCGGGAACAGTGGGGCCAGTAGAGATGGGACGTCTGCCATTAGTATTGGAACCAGTGGATATTGGACATCGGGCAGAAGTAGGTACTGGGGCCAGTTAGTGATTGGACACATCTAAGATTGGACACCTATCTAATATTGGACACCTATCTAATATTGGACACCTATCTAAGATTGGACACCTATCTAAGATTGTACACCTATCTAAGATTGGACACCTATCTAAGATTGGACACCTATCTAAGATTGGACACCTATCTAAGATTGGACACCTATCTAAGATTGGACACCTATCTAAGATTGGACACCTATCTAAGATTGGACACCTATCTAAGATTGGACACCTATCTAAGATTGGACACATATCTAAGATTGGACATATATCTAAGATTGGACACCTATCTAAGATTGGACACCTATCTAAGATTGGACACCTATCTAAGATTGGACACCTATCTAAGATTGGACACCTATCTAAGATTGGACACCTATCTAAGATTGGACACCTATCTAAGATTGGACACATATCTAAGATTGTACACCTATCTAAGATTGGACACCTGTCTAAGATTGGACACCTGTCTAAGATTGGACATCTATCTAAGATTGGACATCTATCTAAGATTGGACACCTATCTAAGATTGGACACCTATCTAAGATTGGACACCTATCTGCGGTATTGGGGCCAGTAGAGACTGACATCGGGCATTGGTCAGCAGTGCAGGGGCTGGAAGAATGCCAACCATATCGGAACCAGTAGAGATGGGATATCGGACAGCAGTAACGGGACCAGAAAAGATGGGACCTCTGGGACACTAGACAGCAGTCGCTGCCAGCAACTATACCTCATTGCTCAGTCCGTGCCTTTGTGGAATGTGCACGAATTATATCGTAGTCGGGACTGTATACAATCAGAATGTGATAGCTGTTATGCCGCACGGGTGCATGTTAGTGTTTTCACTGCTCACTGTCGATGGAGTTAAACGGGATACAATCAATCGCCGCGCCATTTGAGATGGTTAGCATCAATACGAGTTCAGGGACCTATACATGCTCAGCGATGTGCAATTGACTGACCTGCTCGTAGAACAGCTACATAGTATCGATGTATGCGTTGCATGTATTATACAGACGGGGGTGTAACGCCAGCAATAATGCCGTGGCTTGAGCTCAACTCGCTGACCGAACTGTGATTCAACTTCGTCTTCGTCGTTCTTGCTGAACATACCAAGTATTGATATACTATTTTGTTGTTGGCAATGGGTAGTCTAGCCATCACGCGTTGGTGTTGGGGTGCGAATTATGAATGAGGATATGACCATTGAGGCCCTGTTGATTTTTACGGTTTCTAATATGCAGAAATATATCGTTGAAACGTTGACCTACATCATACCGCGTCCGTAGAGGCATATATCTAGGACAGTGACGATATTCTAATAGCCAATTGCCGTTGTTTCTATGTTTTACGTCAACATGGTATTTTAGCTGGAAATATACATCGATATTGATAAATGTGATTTATCTGCATGTGCAACGTTCGTCAGCTGGGCAAAACGGATAATTTGTGTTAAACGGCCAGCATCTGAATCATTGTGGTTCCAAATATAATAATAAGTACGTACATTATACTGACGGTTTTTAGAGAGTTAATACAAAACATTTTCAAGATTTGATGAGCTTCGGTGAAGTTACACTGATCATGCGGTATTTGTGTTTGAGGACAAGTCACATACGAGGCTCACTAGACCTACCAATGGCTTTTTTGCACTCATTCATGTGACAACCGAGTCCGAACAAAGCACATAGTGGAATATTTGGCGTCTCATGTTTGTGTGACATCGGGGGAGAAACTGCTTCATTCCGGAGGTGTTGCCGATACTTTTGATTATATCGTAACGGGAGGTTTGTTCGGGTTGTGTCGAGTGTCAATACAGAATCACTTAACCCAGCATTGAATGGTGTCTCACCCGAACGCCATCGACTGGGTGTGGGGGGGGGGGGGGTAAACGCCCCCCCCCCCCTGGTTGTCTTCCGAACCAATGATCGCGGCGAGACGCGCAAGGCGGCATTCGAAAGCTCTCAATGAGACCAATCTAAATCATGCTAAACAAATTCAAAGTGAGGTCAAATGTCAAGTCACGGTCAGGTCAAAATCGACGTATTTGAGTTTATGAGCCATACTTCCCATCCAAAGCCTTCGATTACGTCCATGATCACCCAAAGTGATGCCAAAGGTGTGATACACATTCCGCATGAGCTAAAGTGAGATTGTTAGCCAAGGTCAAGGTCAGGTCACAAAAGGTCACTATGCTCAAAATATCTACAAGTCATACAACACATGTTTGGTGTTATTTTCCACGTAGAATTCGATAGTGATAGTCATTTTGCCACCTGACTTAATTTACGTGAAGTTAATGTCAAGTTCAGGTCAATCAAGGTCAAAAAATTTAATTGATAAATCTAAATAAAAAAGGTATATTTCTAGATCAGTTTTGTCTCAGAAATACAGTGGTGCCATTTATTTGTCTGTATCTGGTCAATAAAAGCCAAAACACGCAATTCTTAAATATGGCGGCATGAGTTACCAATACTTTATATGCGTTAACCCTCGCCCGGGTAGGGGGATCCCCCCCCCCTCGGTTTTTCTAGAATAACTCGCGTAATTTCCAACCGATTGCGATGAAACTTGCAGTACCCTACTTTTGAAGAAGAAAAAATCCACATACTCTGAACATTTTGAATTTCTAACCCACATGACCTGTGACCTATCACCTGTTTCTCAAGGTCATGTCAGGCGCAACTGGCGTCCCGTAGTATCAATGCTTGTAACTTGTGCAGTTTCCGAGTGTTTGTTGTTCAGCAGCATATGCACAGGTTTTTCCAGGTGACAGTGTGGTTTCCACTGAGATTGTGACCTCGATTGACCTTTTCAGAGGTCAACTGAGGTCATTGACCTCCGATGACCTCAGATGACTTTTTGGGGCTTCTGGCGGTTTCTAGGACACTTTGTGACGCTGATTTCGAATTTGGGATCCATTTTACATAATTATATGTTCCACTGAGGTCATGCGCTTCCAAAGGTCAACCGAGGTCACTGACTCAGATGACCTGACATGACCTTTTTGGAACTTGGCAGTTTTTAGGACATTTTGTGACGCTGATCACGAATGTGGGACCCATTAAGCATTATGATATGCTCATTCACGATTGTAGCTCGATAAAATTAAATTTATACGCATTTACAATTTTGATGACTTTTTGGTCATTGACATGACGTCAGAGGTCACCTAATGACCCAAGACTTTAAAATCGGATATCAACGGCTTCCTCTCGTCACAAGCAACACGCTCGTCTTTGAATCGAAGCTCTAGCTCAATTAGGGGCGAAACGCTAAGAGGGGGGGGGGTCCCCCCCTACCCGAACACGTAGTGATATTGCCCTACCCGGGCGAGGGTTAAAGGGAGTGTGCCTACTCACATCGCTTAGTTGGGGTTATTGACACTGGTCTATAGAACACAATTTTCTGAATTGAACCACTACATCATTTCTCCAGATTCACCCTAGTTGCTGAGATATTCAAAGACTCCAGGAATTTGCTTGGGAGCAAAAAGTTATCGGGTAGACTCCAGATGGCTTCCCACTACTAAAAGCATTGCAACTATCGATTACACTGCTAGCATATCGTTATCACCGGCCAATAGCAATTCGAACAAACAGCTCGTGTGCGCTGATAGCAGCTGCCGAACAACAGAGCCTGGGCGGCTAACCCGTCAATGGCGGGTTAATCTATATCTGACAGGAGCAGTGATGGTTCGATATCGAGTGACACGAATATCGATTTTCTGAGACTGGCGGAAAAGATATCATTTTATTGTGCCTATAATAACGGGTCGTGACCATGGACAGCCCAAATCAAAGGCATATTTGAAGACGCCAGGTGCACAATTCGGGCAGCTGTGCCATTTTACTACACTCTGGCAGGCAAATGGGCAAACACATTCAAGTAAATTACGCTAGGAGATCGCATGTATTCCGTAATACGATGTCGATACAAAAAGGCGGCGTGATGAGACATGGCCAGGACGGGTGATGGCAGGCCTCCCATCCCGCCACACTGGAGACACGGACCGACCCATCCCGCCACACTAGAGACACGGACCGACCCAGCCGCCCAGCGCTGGACTAGGGTCCGCTACTGACAACACAGCGCCCAGCGCTGGGCTAGGGTCCGTTACTGACAACACGGCGCCCAGCCGCCCAGCGCTGGGCTAGGATCCGCTACTGACAACACGGCGCCCAGCCGCCCAGCACTGGGCTACGGTCCGTTACTGACAACACGGCGCCCAGCCGCCCAGCGCTGGGCTACGGTCCGTTACTGACAACACGGCGAGTGGCACGTCCCGCTCCGGCGGCCGTCAGTACTTCTTCAGAGCCTTGCGTATGATTCCCATACGCTGTTTGTGCGCCTCGGTGGCGCCACTGCGCTTGTACGGCCGGATCTCTTCGGTACCGAAGCCAGGGATCCACATGTTCCACTTGCGCTCTGTAGAAACGGAGGATATTCTGAGTCAGCTCAACCGCCGAAAAACAGCAGGTACCTCAGACATCGGTAACCGGGCTAATAGTTCGTCATTTTAGACATCCCGACTCCCGAGTCACCAACACTTTAATCGAAACCAGAAAATGACTTAAACGTTTGAAGAAAGTGAAAAACTGGATGCTTCTCGATTTTCGATTTAGATACAACGTTCATAAACAAACATCTCAAACTTACGAATACAAACCGAGGAGAAGCCAGCAAGTGGTGGTCAAACAACTGGTGTTCAACTTTCAAGAAAGAATGATCCAAGACATGAGCTGAGATGGAAGAATGGCACAGACATCACAGCCAGGGGGATTTGCCGGGGTCGCCCGCCCACACCAGCGATACTGCGGCACCCTGTCTCCACTGACCGAGGTAAAGCTGGACGTCCTTGACGTCCACGGTGCCGGCCTTGCGGTGTTTGGCCAGCTGGCAGGCGGTGCTAACGGTGCTCTCGATGAAGTCGTCGGCCAGCTGAAGCAGGAGATCCTCCACCTCCTCGTCCAGCTGCTCGTTCGGGTCCACCTCCTTCACCAGCTCGTGCAGACGCTGCTTTGTCAGCAGCTGCAGTGACACCAAGGCGGACGGCGTCAACACGCAGGTGGCGAAGGGATAGGAACACACGGAGGCTAGCGACGGGCTAGAGATCATCGGTTCCATCAATACCCGCACAAGTAAAGTGTAAAAAACCGCGCTGATGCATTGAAAAAGGAAACGACCTCCCATATTCGAATGCAATGATATTATCGTATCTTTCACGCTATGACGAAAAAGGTCATCGAAATTAAGTGTCGGCCGAAAAACTTAACATCAATTCAGTTTGTCATATTTCCGACAGCAGTAAGGCAATATCCTCTGTATGTTTACTATCAAAATCAAGGTGATGTTTTCTTACACACTCAAACATAAAGCAAGCTTGAACATATGACTGGGACGTTATATTCGGGCAGCAACATGTATTTATAAGACATTTTACCTTAGCCCTGACAGAGCGATTCACGTACATCACCAGTGGCGGCGGCGGTGGCGGCAGCAGCAGCAGTAGCACCGGCTGACTGCCGCTGCTGCTGCTGCTGCTGCTGAGGCGCCGCCGGCTGCTGCTGAGGCGCCGCCGGCTGCTGCTGCTGATGCTGCTGCTGCTGCTGCTGCTGCTGTGGCTGCTGCGCCTGCGTCTGCGGCTGCTGCAGGGTCACCACTCCCTGGTGCACGGTGGATGTGGCCAGTGTCGTCATACCGGGCGGCTTGGCTACCAGCGTACCGGCCAGCACCGCTGCGGGGGGCGGGCGGTGAAAAGTGAGAGCAGGCCACCGAAGCAGGTCACTGTGATACGCGCTCTGCCGCGTCACCGTACAAAATACAGTCACACCCACTTCCGAACATCAATACCTTGCCAACACAACCACGGAAGCAATCGGGCGCGCATGACAGGGGCTCGGGAGGAATAGCACACCTCAGACGATCGGTATATTCAATCCATTGACCTATATAAGTATAGACCAACTACTCCAGCTGTTGCGCCGCCCGGCAGCCGTTCCCGGTTAAAGCGACACTAGCGCCGCAGCGGAGAAGGCATGAGTTAGCGCGGCAATGTTTTTGCTATGGCGGAGAGGCGATATTTGACGATAATTACCGTGAACGTTCAGGATGAATATTTGTATTCCATGTTATGAATTATGAATGTCTCTACGTCTTCAAACTTTTTCCAGTGCGCTACCTCACGCAGTTTTTGAGTTACAGACCGACAAATATCGCCCTTTCCCCCATAGCAAAAGCATTGCCGCGCTAACTCAATCCCTTCTCCGCTGCGGCGCTAGTGTCGCCTAGCGGGAACGGCTGGCGGGCGGAGTAGTTCGTCTATACCTATAGGCTATATATGTCAATGATTAACTCTAAACTATTTCTTCGGGCGGGTATCTGGTATGAAATTCGCCAGAGAGAATGACCAGCTCTGCCTGCGTCTCACCTGACGGCTGAGGACTGTGTCCGATCAGCTGCTGGCCGGGCGCCAGCGTGACGTAGGTGGGCTGCACGTTCATGTTGACGGCGCCGGTGGCGGTCTGTCCGCCGGACAGGGAGACGAGCGCCGCGCCGGCCGCCAGGCTGACCGGCGTCTGCGCCATGCGGCCGCCCACGTGCTCTGCTGAAGTGCCGCGGCCTCACGCCTTCTGCCGACCGGCCGCCGGCTCCTCAACCGCTGCCGACCCTGCTCGACCAGATGACACAAGGCTAGTAAAGACAGAGGCATACATGAACACTGCCTAGCGTTGTCACCGCAACTCTTGAACATTATAATTATAAGATGTATTCTGATCAGATTTATAAAAGGTTGAATTAGCACACTCAAACATTTGCTCATCAACCCATCAGGCCTCATTAACATCATTGCCATCATCAATGCTGCCACCAAATTCAGTTCATGTCATGCTGAGTTCAATGCAGTTCAGTTCAGCTGAGATGCAGCTAAATTTGGTACATTCACTAGGTGCCTATGTTCTGGAATCCAGAACAAACCTTATGTATGTAACAAGTGTTGTAAAGCAATACTGATAATAAACTACACACAATATACCTGGAAGATAAGCTAGGTGTTCTGAAATCCAGAATATGCCTAGTTACTGCACACAACTTGCATCTCAGCTGGAGCAAAGTGCCAGGTAGCCCTGATCATTATCAGGATCCAAAGGATTGACCACATGATGGGGTAAGTTGGTTCTGTTGATTCAACCTTTTACATGTCTGCTTCTGATTTCATATTAGTAAGATTTGAGAGGGTTTGTGGCTTTAAAGGTAGTGTGCCTACTGTTTTGGAATGTCAACAATATTTGTCCTATGGTAAGTAGGCAGCTATTGGTTTGATTGTTGGATATTATGAAATTCATATCTGGAGCACCTTTAGTTGAATTGCACTTTTTATATCTATAAAACTATCGCCACTATAGTGATGTTATGTAAAACAGTGCACATAAGACAATACAATTATGGTCACATCATGCAAGATAGAGAGAAGTTTTGCACAGCATCTTCTTGCCACTGTGAACTTTATTATGTGAAGTTTCATAACTCTAAATTGATATCTTCGTCGAAAAAAGGCCATCAAGCATTGCTTTGTAGGGGGGCAGACAGTACTGTTCGGCTGCTGCTGTCAGCGTGCACAAGCTGTTTTGTTGAATTGCTATTGGCCGGTGCTAACAATATGCTAGCAGCTTAATCGATAGTTGCAGTGCTTCTAGTAGCGGAAGCCCTCTGGAGTCGACCCGATAAGTGTTTGCTCCCAGCCGGTCCCTGGAGTCTTTGGAACATCTCTGCAACTAGTGTGAATCTAGAACAATGAAAGGCAGGGTTCGATTCCACAAATTATGTTCTATAAACCAGTGTCAAGAACCCTAAATAAGCGATGTGAGTAGGCATACTCCCTTTAAGCACATTAACAAAAGTTAATCAAGGTAAATTTAAGGCCAAGGCAGTAAGCGGGAATCAAATCACAGCATCAGCATTCAGCAAGGCTTGGTGCCTGGTGGTCACAATAGTATATGTACATTGGTGAGAAAATAGCTTAAATGGAGACCTGAACACAATGTCCCCTAGATAACAGTTTATCAAGAAGTCAATTTGTCAAAATTGTTGCTGCATTTCCAAATAAGCACCAAGTAAGAATGCAACAATTAATAAAAGTCTGCCTGTGTAGCTCAGTCGGGAGAGCGCTGGGCTTGCAATCTAACTCGACCTGGCAAGGTGGGTTCAAGCCACTTCAGCACTCGCTATTTGCTCCCATCGGGGGTGACCTGCGGCCGGTGGCAGAGGTCGCATGCAAGATCAGATGAAGCCAGCGAGCTGGGCAGACTGTTCTCAGTCATCAGGGGATGTTTAACTTTTTCCTCTAAATTCTCCCGGTGACTGGAATTACATGATAGGAGGGTGAGGGTCAGGGCCAGCACAACAAGATAATCTAAGTGTGGGTCCTGATCTTGGAAATCCATCCAATCAAAACATTCAGACTAAATAAAAACAAATTCAGAGAGGGCAGTTTTAGGGCCAGTCTCTGAGAGTAGGTATGGACTGGTTCTGACCATAACTCTGGAACAAGTTTGTAGCTCTTCTCTGGATTTTCTCCAACATAACTAATTAGCAGTTCCTTTGATCAGACACAGACTCTAACCTTAACTAACTGGACCTGTTCAAGTCCTGGATGCACTGCTGAAACCTCAGGTTTGCAAACTAGGCAGTGAACATGTCAATTCCAAAAAGAATCCCCAGGACATCACATGAAGCCTTTAAAATAAAAATTAAAGGTAATATAAGGTAACTTGATAAGGAAAATGTGTTTTGCCTGTTACAACCAAGCTTCAAATATAAACAGAAATACCCAGCTTTTATGAAGCCAGGAATTCTGATAACTTACCAGTTGTTTCCTCCTTTATCTTGTGTTGTGAACCTTTACCGCGTGCATTCACATGAGCAGCCCACGGATAGTTTTTATCCGCAGTTGCAGGATTTTAACAATTAAAATACCTTATATTAAAGTAGCATATAATAGGATAATAACGACACCACACCACAAACAACCCTCACCTCACGGTCACGGCACGCAAAGTCCAAAAAAATTATGGATATAGATCCATGGCGCAAATGAGACAAACCATGTCCAACAGGGAGCAAAGATAGCATATTTCATTCGTCCTCTCATTGGTGGAATCTCTCATTGTCTGTAAACTTCAAGAAATGGTAAAGTCGCTAGTTCATAAGTCCCCTGTCTATTGGTCGAACATTCGATCTGATGTGTGACGTCACAGGTTTTCATAATCACTTGTAGTGGTACCGGTTAGTACCTTATTTGTACCCAACAGCTGTAAAAAAGGGATGTAATTTACGCTATACCAAAAACTACTCACTTTGTACTAGTTTCCCAATTTTGGTTAAGTTACTGCATCTGTACTTCTTTCTACTCTATCTGTAATATTTCGTTATTTGTACCAAATAACAGAGTTTTTGTGGAACTTTAAACTAGCCTTGTACCAAACGATACTCAGTTTGTACCGGATTTTACTAGCTTTGTAATACATCGATAGTTTCATCAAAATCTGGTAGCAAATATAACTTTTTAGCTTGGTTTTCAGTATAAGTTTTAACTGGTAGCATTGCGCGCCAAATTGCAGGGACATAACAACATTTTGCATATTCCTTTTGCACAAGCTTTACCCTAAACTAACCTAACTTAACTTACCAAACATAACCTAACCTAACCTAACCCCTCATTAAGTCCGATCGGGACGGCCTAAGATTCGCTCGTAGCCATTTAGTCCGATCGAGACGGCCTAAGATTCGCTCGTAGCCATTTAGTCCGATCGGGACGGCCTAAGATTCGCTCGTAGCCATTCAGTCCGATCGGGGCGGCCTAAGATTCGCTCGTAGCCTTGGCGTGCTCTTGGCGTGCTATGGAGTAATGGAGGACCATATGAAAGCGTAAAAGGTACAAATTGAGCACATATTGGTTCAAACTGAGCGTCTGCATCTGGCAACCACATGAACTAGGTATTTGGCAGGACAAAAGGTATAGACTGAGTGAAGTTTGGTACTAGGTGAGTAGTTTTGGTACAAATACCAGAGTAGTACAAAGTGAGTGTTTTTTGGTACAAAGGTTCGTAAACTAGTGATGGAATAAATTATTCCCCCCCAAAAAAAGATCTTGTTGCGCATGGTGTCGTAAGGTAACGGGCAGGAGGGTGTCATCCCGAGATTCCACATGTATCGACTGTCGAGCGGCCCAACATTAGCGACGACGTGACTGGTGCTGTGGTCCAGTCGTGGCCAGCCCCGACGCCGCAGCTGCGCTTTCGAGCATTTTGCGATCTTTTGACAGATGTTGACGAGAGCAGCAATTTGAAGTCGTCGCCATTAGATAAATAAGTTATGTTGCAAGTCTATATTTTGATATTTTTTTTAAAGTTTGTTTTTAGCATATCTTGAACATTAAGCCAAAACAATGTCATTTGCAACATTTCCAGGTACGTATGGCCGTCTCACCCCTCAGCCAGACTAGAGCAGCGTATGGCCGTCTCGCCCCTCAGCCAGACCGGGGCAGCGTATGGCCGTCTCACCCCTCAGCCGGGCCGGGGCAGCGTATGTCCGTGTCGCCCCTCAGCCAAACCAGGGCAGCGTATGGCCGTCTCCTCCCTCAGCCGGACCAGGGCAGCGTATGGTCGTCTATTCCCTCAGCCGGACCGGGGCTGAGGGAGAGTATGGCCGTCTCCTCCCTCAGTCGGAACGGGGCAGCGAACGGCCGTCTCGCCCCCAGCCGGAACAGTGCAGCATATGGCCGTCTCGCCCCTCAGCCAGACCGGGGCAGCGAACGGCCATCTCGCTCATCAGCTGGACCGGGTAGCGTACGGCCGTCTCAACCCTCAGCCGGATCGTGGCAGCGTACGGCCGTCTCGCCCTCAGCCGGACCAGTGCAGCATATGGCCGTCTCGCCCCTCAGCCAGACCAGGACAGCGTGTGGCCGTCTCGCCCCTCAGCCGGACCGGTGCAGCCTATAGCCGTTTCACCCCTCATCCAGACCAGGGCAGAGTATGGCCGTCTCGCTCCTCAGCCATACCGGGCAGCGTATAGGCCGTCTCACCCCTCAGTCAGACCGGTGCAGTGTATGGCCGTCTCGCCAGTTGCCATAGGCGTAACCACCTACCGAAAGTAGGTGGGGACGGAGGCACTTTTAAGTCGATTATTTCCATGCAACGCCCATAGGCGTAATGTTAAAATCCGAAAATGTTACTGGGGACTGATCCCCAGTGACCCCAGTGGTGGTTACGCGCCTGCCAGTCGCCCATCACACATACTGGGGCAGTGTATGGCCGTCTCCCCTATTAATTAAGGGAGGGAGAATTAAGGGATGGATAATTATCCGCGGTAAACGTAAGGATCGTGCTTTAGGCGCAACTATCCGTATCCCGTTCGAAATATTCGCACCGCACCGAGCAGCGTGCGGCGACAGCCGAGTCGGACCACAGCACCAGTGACGTCACGCTAATTTTATTGATTGGGGCGCTAAAAACCCCGGCTGACTACCTCTCTTATACGGCCTTGGGCCGGCACGTTTCGCAAGACATCTGTCTTTTGTGATATTCACATTTGCGGTGAGTTACCTATATATGACCTTGGAGTTACCGTTGTTCTAGTACCCTGGTGTTACCCCCTGGCTGTTACCTACTGTTTGTCGTTTTCTTAAGGTTACAAAGGCTACGGGCAGGGGAAAACCCGGAAACGGGGTAGGTAGGTACCTACTTCCTAGGATCACGTTCGAAATCGGGGAAATTGAAAATTAGGGTAAAAGTCCAATCTATGGACACGTTCTAACCTCAGACTTTCATAATTATTTGTTATTTCTGTACTCATTTTTGGAACGAGCGTACCCATTTTTGGAAGTAGCGTTTCCATTTTTGGGTACGGTGTTCCAAAAATGGGTCCAGATTACCATAGTTCACCTAACTGAGAAGGATTTGTTGTGAAAGGGTAGTAGCTCAGTCTCAGTAGCACCCTGTATCTCAGTCTGGAAAGCGCTAGGCTTTTGACCTCGCCCAGTGTGGCAGGCCGGGTTTGAGTCACTTCAATGCTGACTATTTTCCCCTGACTAGGATGGCCTGCGGCTGGTGGCAGTGGTCACACTCAATGTCAGGTGGCGTCATAGGGTGGGGCAGACAGTGGCCAGGTATGTCAGGCACATCAAACTTTCACCTATAAATTATGCCTGCTGGCTGCTACTCGTAATTGTCCAATCAGACAGTCTATTCTGTCACCTCTAGGGGCCAGGGCCTGTGCAACAAGCTCTGCTTAAAGTTAGCCCTGGTCCTGACCTTGGAAATCTGTCCATTCAAAAGTTTTGGGCTACATTTATACAAAAAAAGGGAGAAGGAAGTAAGATGCCAGAGCGTTCAGTGCAATTATATGTTATACCAACATATGTCATATGATGTCATACCAACCATGGTGTCATATGATGTCATACCAACCATGATGTCATCCAGCACATAATACAGAATGCTTTGCCAGCAGCTGCTGAACAGCCCTCTGGGATCTAATCCTTAGAATCTGGATCCCTGATCCTTTGGTGTTGTACAAACTCCTTCAACATTTGTAAAAGGATCCACTGGGGAATCATGAATCTGGATTAACAATTTGTTGAGGTATCCTCTGGGAACAAAGATCTTATACATCATGTTGTATAGTGATATACTAGGATCCCAGATCTGCCTCCTATAGTTTGCCAAGAGATCCACAGGATGCCTTGTTATAATATGTATTTCCAAGGGCATCACCACACAATTTTGAGTGTGTGGCCAGTCAGGTGTTTGAGGAGGGGGGGGGGGGGGGGCTGGCTGGCAGGTGTTTGGCCCCCTTTTACCATTGTCATAGGGCTAATGTTAAAATCCTGATAATCTGGTGGGATGGAGCGATCTGGGGGGGGGGGGGGGGGGGGGGGGCAGCACAGCCCCCAGGCCCCTCAATGGCATCGCCCTGTGTATTTCAGAGCCTTTAACTTTAGGTTATGAATGCATTTAAATTGGTTGAAAATGGGAATGGTATGGTTGGTGTATATATTGTTAGATTTGGTCATGAAATGCTGTAACTATGGCATTATATTTATGTGGGATCCTGTCATATCTAAGAGCCAGGGGCGTCTCCACTGGGGGCCTGGGGAGCGGTCCCCCATGATTGCTCTAGTCTTGCTCCGCTCCCCCAAAATTAGCAGGATTTTAACATTAGCCCATATGGGAGTGGTGGGACAAACACCTGGCTGGCCCCCACTACAAAAAAAAAATGTGGCAATGCCCCTGCCAAGAACCCTTGGGATCATAATCCCACTTTGATTGGTTTTCATGGCATCCTGTAGGATCTGAGATCTGTTCCCAAAGTGTATTAAGGGATCTACTTGGATCCAAGATCCAGTTACATTTTGTTGCCAGATCTGTTGAGATTATATATCTGTCTCTGGGTTTTGTGGAGAGATCTTGGATCATGGATCTGAACCTGAGATCCATGCACATGTCTGAATTTCTGTCAGTGCATTTATAACTATATTCCCTTAAAGGGAATAGTTCACCTTTAACATGGGTTTTTGGACTGAGATAGCAGATTTGTAGATCAGATCTAAAAATGGGTTGTGGTGAAAGAACTACCTCCCTAAGTTAAGTAATTTCGACACAGGACTAGTGGGCCGGTTTCATTTCCGCTGTTCCGGGCCACGATCGGGACATGTACGCTCGCCGCCGGAGGCAGGTACGCTCCCTGGCACGTAGTCCTTGATCACGATGCCTCGTTAATATTCGCTCAGCCGCCCGGGCGGCGCGGCGGTCCCTTGTCAGAGACTGTACTTGGCGTCAGGCGGAGCGGGGCGGGGCGGAGCCAGAACGCCAATTCTCAGCTGTCATCGCCAGCTGTCATCGTACGATTTCTCGTGAAATACAAAGAGAAACTTACTTCTTTCTCCACATATATCGATCAGCTGTCCAAACCAAACTCATATTCGTAGTTTTGAGCTCAAGATGCACCGTATGGTTGAATTTCAAGACAACTTTCAAGGTGACCTATTCCCTTTAACAGGTAGGTGAAAAACTGCAACCTTTCGACAAGCGTTCTTTTATCAATGATGCTTGTGAATGAGTTGAGCTAGTGTATACACATTTCCACTTTGTCTTTTGGACAAAATCAAATTTACAGGCATGCAAACATATGAGTTATGATATAGAATGGCTATTTTTCAGGTTTGAATCATGCCTAAAAAGGCTAAGAAGAAGGAGGATTGGGCTGATGACAATGATGTGGACAACATCTCTTCAAAGGTTGCCTCCGTAAAACTGGATGACGAGCAATCCACCCCTGCCAAGGCAGCAAAGAAGAAAAGCAAGAAATTGGCTATGCTTGCTGATCTAGCAGCAGAAAGAGAATCCAATGTAAGTTGAACTATGCACTATGCAGCATGCCCATGCGAATGCACTAAATGCGGGTATTATTTTTATGTTTTAGTTGAGTTTTGTTGAGAATTGCAAGTAATTATGTTTACCCACATGACCAGGAAACAAATGCTATGCTAAAATATTTTGATCATAGTTTAATTATCGGTGTTAGCACATATCTGGCTGAAATAATTATTTCAGGCTCAAAGATAATGACATGCTCACAACTACATGTATGTTCATATGTATGGGCATTAGTAAGCTTGTGGTATTTGGTGCCATCAGCACAAGAGTATGGTGATACAGTCATAGAACATTCACAGCATGACACTTGTTTGATGCCACTGTTTATTGATGTTATAAAGCCTCTAGTTACGTTGAAAATGTTCTTCAACATTTATGTTCTATTCTGGCAGGCACCTGAACCAGAGAAGAAACCAGATGCTGTGCCAAAGAGTGCTAAGAGTGAAAAGAAAGCAAAGAGTGCATCCAATGCTAAAGCAAAGCCTGAAGCCAAAAAGGAGAAGGAAGCCAAAGCTCCACGAGCCTGCGTTCAACCTGCTGGAGCGGATGATGATGACGAGTCAAGATATCTCTTTGATGATGATGATCGCCCTCCAGGTAAGTATTACGTTGTGGTTGTGTGTACTGGGAAAATCAATTTGGTACAATGCCAAATATACTATTGACTTGGTGCACCATGTTGATATTAACCCGCGCACTGCAGGGGCTTTGCGCCGAACACGAACTGCAAGGGGGGGGGGGGTTGATTTCCGCCGCCCCCCCTGAGATCTCGAAAACTACGCTACGTAGCGAGAAGCGGAAAAAGGTATTTGATAGCTTGATACATGTTCTATCGAAAGTATTTCAGTCTTATTTTAGGTCAGGTCAAAATTGAGGTCACCAGAGGTCATCAAAGGTCAAATTTTCCAGTTTTTCCCGTTTTAGGACATCGCTCCAGAAATTCCCATATATCTCAGAAACGATGCTAGTTAGAAACAAACGAAAAAAGCAAACGCCAGCCAGTGCAATTTGCAATCGCTAAGGTGTCCTCAGATTTGATCTCAGGTCAATATTTGAGGCTCCAGAGGTCAAAAAGGGAAACAAAAACAGTTTTTTTGCTAAATTGTTTTGCTATCAACTTGTTACTTAATAAAGATAACGGAAAACTGTTTACGCCATTGTGTTTATCTTGTCAAGACGCATCGTGATCTTGTTAAGTCAACTTAACAATTTGACCTCAGGTCAAGGTCAAGTGGTGACCCAAGTAGGGCATGTTGCATATGGGAAGACGTATCTCGACAAGACAAACACGTTGATGTCTGTTTTACTTCTCTATCTGTATTATGTCGGGAGTTATTGACAAAAAAGTGATGGTGACCTCGCATGACCTCAAATGACCCAATAGGGGTCACTGAACAAAAAATACGCTTGGATCATCAAGAATATCCTATAATAACATAATCCAGAAGTAATTGGACTAATATCATGCATATCCTTGGAATAGGAAGCATTTGTATATTTCCCCATTCACTTACTATTGGGAGGTTACGAAATTGACCTGACCTTAAGTCACCGATATCAAAATTCCGAGATATACGAATTGTAAGTACTTATGCCCTCATGACATCCTGTAAGTTTCAAACTGATCGGTGAAAAACTCTGGCTTTGGCACAACTACAATTTTTTTTTGGAGGTGGGGTCACTTGACTTGGTCTGGTGACCTGACCTGAGATGACCCGAGGTTATTTTTTCTTCAAAGTGTGCGCAATTGATGTCCTAACAGGTGTGCCAAAACCCGGCGGCGCGCAGCGCCGCCGTTTTTTCGCTATCTTTGAAAAACCTGGGGGGGGGGGGCGGAAATCACCCCCCCTGCAGTGCGCGGGTAAGTTGAAAACGGAATTCACCACCGGTGGAAATTCCGTTCTGACAGTCATAAAAAGAACAGCTATCCTTCCATGGCTTTTGTAACAAATGTGATCATCTTCTGCCGCTCTGGTTGTATTTGGAAAGTAGAACAAGAACATCAAGTGTTCTAGGTAAGTAGGTATGCAGCCAACATCGGATGATTTTAATAGGAACATTAACCCAAAGTTTTTAAACTTTTAATATTACGCAGTTCTATCGTCATCGTTTGCATCTATGCCCAGGAGAACGTCGAAACAATAACACAAAAATACAAAATCAACCAGCTGAAAAATAGATGTTCAATGGAGCCTTGAGATAGCTTTCACGCCCACGCCACATAGTTTCGTTCAATATTATATTATGTGCGTAAGCAAGTGATATTTAATAGCTATGTTAGTATGGGAGTTGCCTTGGAAACGTAGCCATGTGGTACGAATTGGATGGTTACTGCTAAACGCATATTCGCCGGGCCACACGTTGTCGGCTATGGGGAGACGAGTCTGACGGTACACCTGGCCAGAGTGCGCCGTTACAGGACACATTGGCGAATGTCATTTTCCCGAATGTCATTTTGGCGAATGCATATTGTTGAAGGACACTTTGACGAAATGTCTATTTGACGACATGTGAATACAGCCTTGGAATTTTTCCCATTTTCTGGACTTTTGGGGTCCAAAGAGTTTTGCTCTCTTCATTTTGTTTTTATTTGTTCTCTTTTCACCTGATCTTACCTGCATTGTAGTTTAAATATAATTAAATTTTCCTCGCAAGGATTTAATATCTATTACAAATCAGGAATTTTTACTTTCCAAGTAAAATAATTTGTAAAAAAATGGGAATCTTAATTTTCCTAACAATAAAATGTTACTCTCCAACTATGCATTTTTACTCTCCGAGACCAGGTCACGAAACTAAAAATCCAACATTGTGTGAATATGCCGAACGCAAAATGGCGAATGCCTTTTGGTCGAAATGCCTTTTGCCGACAGGTCATTTTGTCGAAATATCTTTTTGCTGACATGTCAAAAGGTCCAAATGTGATTTTGCCGCAGTATCCTAGAATTGGAAAATTTGTGTGGAAAACGACACCCTATGGATACTATTTTTTCCACTCTTTTTCCTTTGTTTTATTGTGAATTTTGTGCTCGTACTGATTTATGAATGCAATGATAGGGACAGTCTATGGGGGGAAAGACTGGTAAGAATTGGCATAGGTAATAACTAATTCTGGTAAGCGGGTAATTGGGAATTGATAAAGCCGAGCACATGTTTTTTTGTTGAATTTTCCACTCTTTATGCTTATTTTTGGCCAGAATTTTCCACTCTGCATTCCAGCTACAAAGCAATCCTAGGACCCTGTTTTGCCGACATGGGAAAAGTTGATTTTTTTTTTCACCAAAGGGATAGTTTATTCAATGCCCACATATCTAAATCAACACACACACACACAGACCAACACAAACCGCACTGCACACAGTCGTGACACAGCACTGCACCGTCTCTCTACGGTTCGCGGCTTCATCCCTCCGACTCGCACCAAAGCAGCCTGCCTAAACTAAACATAATCAACTCACCTAAATAAGCCTAAACATAATCAACTCACCCCACAGCAGTCAAGTACATGTACAAAAGAGGCTTGTGCGTGTGCGCGCGCGCGCGCGCGTATGTGTGTGTGCCCGTGCGCGTGCGTGTGTGTGTGTGTAGTAGTGTAGTAGTAGTGTGTGCATGTGCGTGTTGTGTGCGTGTATGTAAATGTTTATGTGTGTATGTCTGTGTTGTGCTTGTGGTTGTGATTATGGGTGTTTGGCGTCAGGACACGAGCGAGCACGTGCGCAAAAATAATTACTGGAGGATACGCTTTAATGTTTTCCATTTATTTTCGAAGTTATCAGGTTTGTTCTTAAGCATGCGGGCAAGTTGTTCTTTTTCTGCTTCAATTCTTAATAAGTTCATCATATGAGAGGCTTCCGGTTTTTTGCCAGCATTGCGAGATCTGTAAATGACTGCTTTTGCTATGGTGATCAATAGTGTTTGAAGTGCATCTGTTTCCTGTGGGAAGAACCACGATTGTTCACCGAGGTGAAAATGTATTTGGTACTCAGTGGACAGTTTTCTCTTTATATTCTGTAGAAATGCTTGTGTATCTGGACACTGCCAGAATAAGTGAGTTATTGTTTCAGTGTCGCGCGCGCAAAATGTACAAGTGCTGTTGTCGGATATCTTGATAGTAAATAGAAACTTATTAGTTGTGATAATCCTGGTTATAATTCTGTAATGAAGGTAAAGTAAATATACGGATTTCGTAGCTTTTTTAACATGCATCAAACTCCCTTCTTGATGGAATCCGATATCACGGTTCCATTTCTGCTTGAGTTTTGCATCAGTAGTGTCACATTTCTTCCTCAATGCATTTATTAATAGTGAATAGTAATATCTAGTGATATTTGGCTTATTGAAGAAAAATTGCAACTTGAATGGAATATTCGGTCTTTCGAATGAAATGTGTGTTGCGTTTCTGACGTTATTAGGTAAGCTACGGATTAATGATTCGTAGCACAGGAATGTCATTGAGATTCGGTATTGCACTTTTATTTCTTCTCGTGACAGTATATTTCCATTATCTGTATTAAAAAGATCACCAATAAATCTTAGTCCTCGATCATTCCATTGCGGGACAATGGAAGTTTTATATTTTGTATAGTCTGAGAACCATATCTGCTCTCTCATGATGTTTTCTGGTTGAAGGCTCAGCATTTTATTTAATTGGATAAGAGATTTCACCACATCACTCCAGAATTCATTTTTCATTTGCGCCTTTACCACTATCAGCTGTGCCGTGCCATACGTAAGCAGCTTAAATGGGTCTAAATGTTCTAGCTTTGTAACGGTTGTCCAAACAGCCGTAGAATTGACTAACCGTTTTAGCCATGACAATTTCAAACTGTGAATGAATGATGTTAAATCAGTCATTTGGAGGCCATCAAATTTTTGATTCTGAATCACTTTCATTCTTTTAACAAGGTCCGGTTTGTTATTCCATAAGAAACTGTACAACATTCGTTCAATCTTCTTTATGTAAGCTTGAGATGGATTCGGTAAGGCCATGAAAAGATGGACAAGCTTAGAGAGTAGCAGGGCCTTTATGACTGTAATTTTCCCTAGAGGAGTGAGATAACGTCTTTTCCATTGCTTAATATCGTTTTCTAAAAGTATGAGCTTTCTCTCTCAATTGAGCTCTGTTATATTGATAATATTGCATTTAAAGTATATTCCTAGAATTTTAATTTCGCTTACCCATTTGAGCTTATCTACTGAACTGTTTTCCGAACTTTGTGGTTGACTCAGCAAACCAAGTGGCAAACATGATGTTTTTTCCCAATTGAGCTTCAGTCCTGATTGTGAGGAAAATTCTGAGAGCTCCTCGGTTACCCCATTAATAGAGCGTTCAGAGCCGTCTAGAAACAAAATGGTGTCGTCCGCATATTGGCTGATGCGAACTTCTGTATTGATACCAAATTGAACACCAGTTAACTTATCGGAATTTGTTATTTGATTTGCCAGTATCTCTACGGATATGTTGAATAAGTATCCAGAAACTGGGTCACCCTGTCTTATTCCTCTATGCATATGTATTTTTTCACCTAAAAAGCCATTCAGGAGAATGCGAGCGAAGTTATGTTGGTTTAAGTACATTGTATTGATAATCTCGATAAATTTATTTCCAAAATTCATTTATTTTAGAACTGCTCTCACGTATGGCCACGAGACAGTCTCAAAAGCTGCTTCAAAATCAGCTGCCATAATTAAACCTGATTTATCATGTTGATTCACGTGTGATATCACATCATACACAAGTCGACTATTCTCACCGATATATCTCCCCTTGATGTAGGCTGATTGCGATGGACTAATAATCCGATTAACAACTTTCTTAAACCTGTTGGCGATGGCAGTTGAAATAATTTTGTAATCGACATTCAGAAGGGATATTGGACGCCGTCCTTTGAGTGAGTAGCCTGGTCGTCCTGCTTTTGGTATTAAAGTTATTAAGCTTTCTAGATGTGTTGGCAGTGCTACTCCTTGTAACGAAGTGAATATGTATGCTCGGTGTAAGAATACGCCCAACTGTTTCCAAAAGCATCGAAAGAAGTCTACAGTAAACCCATTACTGCCAGGAGTTTTGCCCTTTTTCATGCCCTGCAGTGCTGAAGTTAGTTCCTGAAGGGTTACATCTGTATCTAACGCATATTTTTCGCTTTCATTCAATGTTTCTCTGACGTTACTCCGGATGAAAATTGAGTCAGGCTCGATTACCTGCGGTACAGAATATTTATCCTGAAATGTCTGAGTAAAAAGTGACAGAATCGCGTTCGATTTTGTGATTGTTTGGCCTTCGTTTTGTATGTACTGTATGGATTTTCTAGATGCGTTTCTTTTCTCCAATGATAGAAAATATTTTGAACTTTTTTCTCCTTCCTCATGCCATTGAGTTCTTGACCGTACGATTAAGCCCTCTATGTATGGTCTCCTATGTTCTTCTAATTCTTCCTTAGCTATGTGTAGAAATTGCTCATTTACATCACATGTGTCGTTAGTAAATAAGGTATATGCTGATTGTATTTTATTGAGTAGTTCTTTTTCTTTCATTCGTCGATTGCGAGCCTTTCTCTTACAGTATTTCACAGTCTCACCTCTAATAAGCATGATAAGTGTTTCGTAGAACAGGCCGTCTTCGATTGTTAATTGTATATCAGGATAATTACTAGCGTTATTTACGTATTCCTCATTGTATAAGGGAATTGCATATTGAAAGACGGTGCTTTTTATGGTCATATCTATAAGGTTTTGAAATGTCTTTTTGCCGAATGTCATTTTGCCGACATGTGAAAAGATCGAAATGTCTTTTTGCCGAAATGTCATTTTGTCGACATGTGAAAATGCCAAAATGTCATTTTGTCGACATGTGAAAAAGCCGAAATGTCATTTTGCTGAATGTTACTTTGTCGACGTGTGAAAAAGTCGAAATGCTTTTTTGCCGAAATGTCATTTTGTCGACATGTGAACAGGTCGAAATGCCTTTTCGCCGAAATGTAATTTTGTCGAAATGTGAAAAAGCCGAAATGTCATTTTGCCGAACATGTCGAACGTTTTGTGTGTTTCAGAGGAAACAGAAAAACCAGAAGAAGAAGAAGACAAGGGTCTTTCAAGAAAGGAGAAGAAAAGGCTGAAGAAAAAGGTATGGATGATGTCGATTTTGTGATATATTCAAAAGGTTGGTTGAAATGTGTGGTTAAAGGAAACTGTTCACCTTCTCAGCGTTTAATATATACCGTAGGCGCCATAAGCGGGCATCGTACTCCCATCGCTGATTGACTGATTTGTTGACATTATATCCGGGGCTTTTGATACACTCTGGCACGTAGTCTCTGATCACGCCTTGCTAATATCCGCTCAGCCGCCCGCGCGGCGGCCCCTTGTCAGGGACGGTAGTAGGCGGCAGGCGTAACCAAAGTCAGGTCAGGTCCAGCCACTGGTGTTGTATGACGTCACGTGTCATTCAAAGAGTAACTCACTTTTCTCCACAAATATCCATATATGGTCCAAACCGAAGTTATATTCGTATTTTTGAACTCAAGATGCCCCTTACTGCCAACTATCAAGCAATCTGTCAAGGAAATCACGCTCTGTGTCCCTCAAAGGGAATGTTTCATTTTTGTATTGGTTTTGAACTGAGATAGCCATTATCTTTGTCCGTTATTGAAATGTCTAAATTATTCAGGTCATTTTTCCCTAAACTTATCCGTTTTTAAGCAATTGCATTTTGAATTTGCAAAAGGGGGTCTATGCAAGTCCCGCCGCTGATTGACGGACAGCCACTTCAAGATTGTTGGTCCTGGAAGTCAGACGACTTGTATTTCTCGAACCTTGGCTGGATTACCCGCTGCGAGTACGATGTAAACAACGGCCAACGCGATAGGTTGCGGCCCATGTTGAAGTTGTTCGCGCGTTGTTTGAAGTCTCAGTTATGGATTAAAAAGCAAATATTGAGCTATCGCAATGCCTCACACTCGTCATTGTGTTCTGTGCGGGAGAAAACACAGTTCCACAATGTTTGTATAAGTCGCCAGAATTGTCTGAAACGATTGTGCCATATATTTGGCAGCGTAAAGGCTTTCTCTTTAGCTCTCTATAGCTCAATAATGATGCCATCATCCCAAATTGTATTTAACAAAATTGTATAAAGTTAAGTGACTTTTCGAGAGAAAAATATCACCATCTTTTCCAGGAGCAGCAGGAACTAGAACAGGGAATTATGACGAAGCCAGAAGACTACTCGCCAAACAGACTGGAATGTAATTAGGGTGGGAACCAAGAAGAATCATGGCATTGTTTCAAGGCAAAGCTAGATGAGGTATGTGATAAAGTGATACCCAAACAATGCACAAGACGAAAAAAGAAAATATATTCATGAATAATGCAGCACTCACCCTGAAGAGAAAGAAGGATACAAGCTTTAAAAAATACCGGAAGTCACAGTCGGCAGCAGCTTTCCAGCATGCATGTGTCGCAATAAACTAAGATCACTCACTCGAAAGCTAAGGGCTGAATTTGAGAGAAAGCTAGTTAAAGAGCTGAAAGCCAACCCCAAGTCTTTCTGGAAGTACTGTAAGACGAGAGTCAAGACACAGGATAAAGTCGGCAAACTGAGCAGGCCTGATGGAACAGAGGCTCAAACGGCAGAGGTGGCTGAACTGAATGTTTTCTTCTGCTCAGTATTTGTCTAGGAAGACTTGACAAACCTGCCAGTCCCATCTGAAGTCAATGAAGCAAGTTTGGAGACTGTGGACATTACTCAAACAAAAGTAAAAACCAAGCTTCTTCAGTTGAAGACCTAAAAAACACCAGGTCCAGACTCCATACACCCAAGGGTTCTCAGCGAATTAGCAGAAGAGCTGAGCTACCCCTTAGCACTTCTGTTCCAGAAATCTCTTGAAACAGGGGAACTACCCAATGACTGGAAATTGGAAAATATCACACCAATTCACAAGAAGGGAAGCAAGCGGAATGTAGAAAACTATCGCCCAATCAGTCTGACTTCTCAAATGAGTAAGGTTTTTTATTTTTAATAAATTGTAAGAAATGAGATGATCTGTTTCTTTGTAGAAAGTGGGCATCTGTCGGAATCACAACATGGTTTTGTACCGGGTCGATCATGTGTATATCAGCTCTTGCAAGTCATGGATGATTGGACCAGTTACCTGGACGCTGGTACACCAGTAGACACAATCTATCTCGACTTTCAAAAAAAGTTTTTGACTAGCTCACAAAAGACTACTCATCACCCTTGAAGCTCTCTGTATAAGAGGTAAATTGCTGAACTGGATACAAGGCTTTCTTACTGATCGGAAGCAGAGAGTTGTGTTGGAAGGGACAACCTCTGACTG
Source organism: Chirona hameri (assembly GCA_036785665.1). Classification (NCBI taxonomy): domain Eukaryota; kingdom Metazoa; phylum Arthropoda; class Thecostraca; order Balanomorpha; family Balanidae; genus Chirona; species Chirona hameri. Next base: position 35,025 of record JAXIVJ010003198.1, on the reverse strand, counting down.
GGTACAGGTAATCAGTGGAGTGCCACAGGGTAGTGTTCTTGGGCCCACCTTGTTCGTGGCAGCCGTACACTCCATCCCAGAAGACATCAGAAGCTCTGTGAAGATTTACGCCGATGATACCAAGGTGTACAGACCAGTAGGAAGCCAGAGTGATGTACAGACACTCCAAAGAGATACCCTGGTAGCATGGACAGAAAGGTGGCAACTACCACTTAACACTGCAAGGTGTAAAGTCATGCACATCGGCGCCTCAAACTGAGATTTGGACTATATGATGGCAGGCCAAAAGCTTGAAGTCACCACAGAAGAAAGAGACCTGGGCCTCCTTGTTGACAGATAACTGCTGTGTCATGGGCACACTGCTGCTACAGTTCCCAAAGCCTGGGCATCATCAGACGAATTTTCTTGGACCTGAATGAAGTTACTCTTCCACTCTTGTTTAAAGCAATGGTGAGGCCTATCCTTTAGTATGGAAACAGTGTATGGGGACCCACCTTCTGTGGTGATCAAGACAAGGTGGATATGGTACTGAGAAGGGCAACCAAGATGGTGAAGTCACTCAAACATCTCCCATACCAAGACAAGCTGAAGCAGCTGAGAATGCCAAGCATGTGCTACAGACGTGAGAGAGGAGACATGATTGTGGTGCACCAGCTCATGACCAACAAGATAAGGATGGATCCACAAGTTTCTTCGCTTTGGCTCCAGATGATGTCATCACAAGGGGACACTAGGAAGCTGTTGAAACCAGTGGCCAACAATGTGATTCGCCAACGTTTCTTCTCTCATCGAGTCATCAACTCCTGGAATAGCCTACCGGATGAAGTGGTCAGCGCTGATTCAACACACAGCTTCAAAAACAGACTGGACAAGCACTGGCAAGAATGTATGTTCAAGACAAGAGAGGGGTCACAGTAATGTACCGAGCGGGAAATCACAGGCTTCAATCCTTTAGCCTACTTTCCTGAAATCCCTGGTATATAAGGTATATAAGGTATATATATAAGGAGCGCTTACTTTATATTTTCGACTACAATCAGCTTATATTTGACAACTTTCAGAAAGGTGAAACATTCCCCTAAAAAGGTGAACAGTTCCCTTTAATGTCAGTTCACTCTGATTTTGTTGGACATCTTCATCTGACCATGTGACTGGTATGTGACTAGTCATCTGACTATGTGGCTGGTATGTGACTGGTATGTGACTGGCGATCTGGCCATGTGACTGGTATGTGACTGGCGATCTGGCCATGTGACTGGTATGTGACTGGCGATCTGACCATGTGACTGGTAGGTGACTGGTATGTGACTGGTAGGTGACTGGTATGTGACTGGCGATCTGGCCATGTGACTGGTATGTGACTGGCGATCTGACCATGTGACTGGTATGTGACTGGCGATCTGACCATGTGACTGGTATGTGACTGGCGATCTGACCATGTGACTGGTAGGTGACTGGTATGTGACTGGTATGTGGATGTAGGTGACAGTGTCAAATTTAAATCCGGGATGGAGAATGCCAAAGTTGAAGCCGAAACGATTTACGAACCACGAAGGCATCGTCACTCATCCTCACCATCCTAATTTGTTTACTTAATTGTATTTGTTAAGTTATCACGGCTTGTTGAGCTTGGTGCCTGTGGCTGACGAGAACCGAGCCGTGATTTATTACTATTGTCATATGTTTATAATTTCGGCCTGATATTTTAACTACTGTTCTGTCTTTAATATTGTCGCTCATTCTGTTATGTCGTAGGATCATTTTTAAGTTTGAATTTATATTATATCACTCATTGCGACAGCACTGTAATAGCCACAATGATGTGGAAGTTGCTGCAAGTGAAATACAAATACAAATATGTGACTGGTAGGTGACTGGTATGTGACTGGCGATCTGGCCATGTGACTGGTATGTGACTGGCGATCTGGCCATGTGACTGGTATGTGACTGGCGATCTGGTCATGTGACTGGTATGTGACTGGCGATCTGGTCATGTGACTGGTATGTGACTGGTGATCTGACCATGTGACTGGTATGTGACTGGCGATCTGACCATGTGACTGGTATGTGACTGGCTATCTGGACATGTGACTGGTATGTGACTGGCGATCTGTCCATGTGACTGGTATGTGACTGGCGATCTCACTGTGCCCGGCAGCTGGAGCTGGAGGAGCAGTATGAGAGCATGACCAGGAAGGGCGGACATGGTGGCTCAGCCCTCGACTCCAACTTCACTGTCTCACAGGCGGACAAATCACTGGCGCGGCAGGCCCAGATGGAAAATGCTGTTGACATTAAGGTCAGCCTGCAGATGTAGAAGTCAGCCTGATAATGATGTGAGCATTAGGGTCATATAGAACATTTAGTCAACATTAAGGTCAGCCTATATCCGATGTCCCAGTCTTATACCGATAACTCTACTGGCATATCTACTTTTATTGGAACGTGCTGCCGATGGAAAAGACCCCATAGAAGTCCCCACTAGATCTCATTGGTGTGGCTGACCGCTGTTGCTCGCCACTCACAGCTGCTGCTGGAAACCTATGGTTTCACCTGGTGACTCTCGCTATGCCTTACAACGCCACACGATTCGTGTGTTGTGTGCAGGTTGAGTCGTTCAGCATTTCGGCGCGAGGGAAGGACCTGTTCGTGAACGCCAGCCTGATGGTGGCCCACAGCCGGCGATACGGTCTGATCGGACCGAACGGGTCAGTGCCCGGGGGCGGGAGTTGGGACGGCGGGCCGGCCTGATCGGACCGAACGGGTCAGTGTCCGGGGGCGGGAGTTGGGACGGCGGGCCGGCTTGATCGGACCGAACGGGTCAGTGTCCGGGGGCGGGGGTCGGGACGGCGATACGGCCTGATCGGACCGAACGGGTCAGTGTCCGGGGGCGGGGGTCGGGACGGCTGGCCGGCGATACGGCCTGATCGGACCGAACGGGTCAGTGTCCGGGGGCGGGGTCGGGACGGCGATACGGCCTGATCGGACCGAACGGGTCAGTGTCCGGGGGCGGGGGTCGGGACGGCTGGCCGGCGATACGGCCTGGTCGGACCGAACGGGTCAGTGTCCGGGGGCGGGAGTCGGGACGGCGGGCCGGCCTGATCGGACCGAACGGGTCAGTGTCCGGGGGCGGGAGTCGGGACGGCTGGCCGGCCTGATCGGACCGAACGGGTCAGTGTCCGGGGGCGGGAGTTGGGACGGCGGGCCGGCTTGGTCGGACCGAACGGGTCAGTGTCCGGGGGCGGGAGTCGGGACGGCGGGCCGGCCTGATCGGACCGAACGGGTCAGTGTCCGGGGGCGGGAGTCGGGACGGCTGGCCGGCCTGATCGGACCGAACGGGTCAGTGTCCGGGGGCGGGAGTCGGGACGGCTGGCCGGCCTGATCGGACCGAACGGGTCAGTGTCCGGGGGCGGGAGTTGGGACGGCGGGCCGGCGATACGGCCTGGTCGGACCGAACGGGTCAGTGTCCGGGGGCGGGAGTCGGGACGGCTGGCCGGCCTGATCGGACCGAACGGGTCAGTGTCCGGGGGCGGGGGTCGGGACGGCTGACCGCTGTTGCTCGCCACTCACAGCTGCTGTGCCGTCTGATGTGTGCCGGATGCTGGTGAGTCACTGCAGGGGGTAGACCCTGACACAGACGGGATAGGCTACAAGCTTGCAGTTACTCAGGTGCTGACTGTGCACTGTGTTTGAGGACATTCAATGATTTAAATGAATCGTTGATAGTTGTGTTGACGACTCAAAGTCAGTGTACGAGTTTATAGCAGTCTTTACATACACCATGTCAATCATAAGCTAGCGCTGTGAGATATGCCGCGTTCGACCCCTTTTTTGGTGCGCCCGGCCAGTACAGGATACTGGATAGGCCATCCTGCCTTGGCAGGTGGCTGCACCTCCGATATTATTATCGCTGTACAATGCGCGCGCCGTTTTCAGACACGGAAAGACTACCCTGCTGAGGCACATTCAGAACAGGATATTGAACATTCCACCCAACATAGACGTCCTCTACTGTGAACAGGCAAGTGCGAACACCTCATCCATTATACTAGGCAGGTATTGTAAGCAGGCAGCTACGAAATTTGGGACACCACTGCATCGCTACTGAAATCCTCCACAGTGCCAAGGCTTTGTGTTATAATTAGTATTAGTTATACTTAGCTTTGCCGTGTGATACCCGTGCTCTTTCATCCACATACTTTGTATTTGTAATAAGACAAATGTGTGTGACTGGGGAACACCAAAGTGGGATCAGTCGCCCATGTCCTTGAATGACTCGTGACTGATGTTATTCACTTCGGCATTTGTGTGTGTCAAGACTGTACTTCACTGGTTCCAATTCTTTGCTGAGATATGCATCCTATGCGAATTGAGTTGTGGAGGTTGGTCTATAGACATCAGCTGTACTGACTCCCACGCTGCTGGTGCCTGTGCCGTGGGGCACCTGCTGTTGACGACACCTGTACTGACGCCTGATCTGACGTCTGCAGGAAGTGGTGGCGGACGACACGCCGGCGGTAACGGTGGTGCTGAACGCCGACGAGAAACGCTGCTCCCTGCTGAAGGAAAAGGCCGAGCTGGAGAAACTGCAGTCGGCAGGAGACATGTCCGTCCTGGACAAGCTGAACCTGGTGAGCTCACATTCTGGTTCTCGACTGGTCCCAGAACTTCTTAAGGGATCAGGCACAAGCCGAGCATTCACTGTTGAACCGCCCGGCGACGATTGAAAGGCGCGTCAGTTCTTCCGCTTTGTGACGTGTATACCAGTTTGAGCTGTTTGTGTCATCAGTGACTGGGGGCAGCAGACGCCTGTGTGTGCTGGGCTGACTTCCTGTGTCTATTGCCAGGTGTACGAGGAGCTGAGGACGATCAAGGCTGACGCCGCAGAGCCCAAGGCGCGGCGTATCCTCAGTGGTCTGGGCTTCTCCAAGATCATGCAGGTACATCTGCGGGAGGTGGTGATGTGCCAGGCTCTACTCAAACGAGACAAACGACCTTGTGAAGGTTTCCAGTCAATACCAAACCCAGTGCTCTTTCGCTGTTGAGTATGTAGGTCTGGTGACTAGAATCTCGAAGTAAGGTGTTCATTGCGTATGTGCGCTGTGGTGTCCTGGTCGGTGATGTCGCCACACTCTGTGCGCGTAGAATCGGGCGACGAAGAACTTCTCCGGAGGCTGGCGGATGCGCGTCTCGCTGGCACGAGCGCTGTTCATCGAGCCGACGCTGCTGATGCTCGACGAACCCACGAACCACCTGGACCTGAACGCCTCCATTTGGCTCGACAAGTGAGTTACTGCCACGCCGACTTACCCCGTTACTGCGACGCTTGACAAGTGAGTGAGACGCCGCCGACTTACTGCGGTCAGGTGTTAGCCGGGACACGCTGCTGATCCACACAGGACAGCTCTGTTGGTGCTGTCACTGCTACTGCTGAGTTTTGATACACCCGCTGGCGTCGTCAGCGACCAGCGCGCAGGCAGATCTGCCGGTCTTTACTGTAGGAAATTGCGGGTTCTTAGTTGGGTGTGTTTTTAAGCATTGCTGGATTAGTGCCGGCTGTGGTTTTGTCTCTTGGTGTGTCCAGTGGCAGACGGTGTTATGCTGCGTCTTGATCAGGAGTCTCGTAACGGCGCCGTCCCGTCACCGCGGACTAACCGTGGTAAGTCACCGCCAGCCATGCTCAGTACTCAGTAGTGCCGTGTGTTGGTTCGTGTCGGTTTCTTTGAGCAGCGGCCAGCGGGGCGTGTTGGGACCGGCTCCGCTCGCTGACACCGGCGCGGCGCTGTGTTCCCTCAGCTACCTGCAGGGCTGGAAGAAGACACTATTAGTCGTTTCTCACGACCAGTGTTTCCTGGACAACGTCTGTACCGATGTCATCCACCTGGACGCATTGAAGCTCTTCTACTACCGCGGTAACTACACCATGTTCAAGAAGATGTTGCTGCAGAAGCGCAGGGAGCAGCTGAAGGCCTGGGAAAAGCAGGAGAAGCGAATCAAGGAATTAAAACAGTCCGGCACCAGCAAGAAGGTAGGCTATTCTGAAGGGATTTTGAACTCTGTTAACCCTATTAGTGGCAGGCCAGGGGCTACCCCCATTAGTGACGGCGGGGGGGGGGGCGGATTCCGCCCCCCCCCTGGAGATCTCGAGATCTACCAGTCTGATTTTCACAAATCAAACGACGTCTGATTCCCCTCAACACGATCTACATTTCCAAAAATTAAACAAATCCGAATTTTTTGATGGGCAACAGGGGGGGGGGGGGGGGCAAAAACGACAAATATTAGAGGTATTTGTGATCCAACACAGCTGCTGTCATGTTTATCAACCGATATCAACGCAACTAATGGGGATCGATAGAGAGTGAATTGGGGATTGATATATGATGGTGACTTTTGCAAATTCAAAAATCATAGGCGTTTTCAGTTCACTAAATTTTGGGGTAAAATAAATGCCTTATAAAACCGTCTTCTTTTTTTCTCGATAAAAGAAATCGTGCGCTATTGTAACATCGGAAACAACAGTTATACAGCATATTTGCATCTATAGGCGGTGCCAGGTTAGCGAAAAAAGGAAGCAAAATATATGAAAATAACTTCCTGTAAACCTCCCCTTTTCAAGTCCCTGAAACCGCCTCTGCCGTGCAATATTTATTATAGTTCACTAAAATCAAGTAATTTGCACTTGTTTCAATCACCGTAAACCTATGTAACTCCTTTATACTTCAGGCAGTTGGGAAGAAGCCGTGAAGATCGCATCTCCGGATTATCGCTAAATGTCAGAAGAAAAAAATCCTCCCAAAATTGGGTCCTGGAACCGCCTCTGTTCAGGTTAGGAACTCAAAATTTTGACCTGAGGGGTGGGCAGAATCTGTCCCCCTCCCCCTGCCACTATTAGGGTTAAGGCTACCGGGAAACTCTGTGAGGTAGGATATTCTGAGGTAATTTCGGAATCTGTTATGGTGACCAGGTACTATGTGGTGGCTACCAAGTGTGACGTGCTGCCTCTGTTCGTGGCTCTCACTGGCGAGTCATGCGGCTCCTGCGGATGCTGTATGTGTGTGTACGTGCGGTTTTCAGGTGGCCGAGAAGAAGGAGAAGCAGCAGCTGAGTCGGAAGCAGGAGAAGAGCAAGTCTCGGACGGAGCAGGCCGAGGAGGACACGGGTCCGACCGAGCTGCTGCCGCGGCCGCATGACTACTTCGTCAAGTTCCGCTTCCCCGAGCCGCCCCCACTGCATCCTCCCATCCTGGGAATGTACAGTGAGTACAGACTCGGCGCACATGACCACGCGGGCTGACATGGTGAGCTGTCGCGGACTGATACGACACTCACATCTGACTGGTAACTAGGGACGCCACACGGTCTGAGCAGCCTGATAGTTATCGTCGATAACAGGGATGTGGTAACTAGGGACGCCACACGGTCTGAGCAGCCTGATAGTTATCGTCGATAACAGGGATGTGGTAACTAGGGACGCCACACGGTCTGAGCAGCCTGATAGTTATCGTCGATAACAGGGATGTGGTAACTAGGGACGCCACATGGTCTGAGCAGCCTGATAGTTATCGTCGATAACAGGGATGTGGTAACTAGGGACGCCACATGGTCTGAGCAGCCTGATAGTTATTGCCGATAACAGGGATGTGGTAACTAGGGACGCCACATGGTCTGAGCAGCCTGATAGTTATCATCGATAACAGGGATGTGGTAACTAGGGACGCCACACGGTCTGAGCAGCCTGATAGTTATCGTCGATAACAGGGATGTGGTAACTAGGGACGCCACACGGTCTGAGCAGCCTGATAGTTATCGTTGATGACAGGGATGTGGTAACTAGGGACGCCACATGGTCTGAGCAGCCTGATAGTTATCGTCGATAACAGGGATGTGGTAACTAGGGACGCCACATGGTCTGAGCAGCCTGATAGTTATTGTCGATAACAGGGATGTGGTAACTAGGGACGCCACATGGTCTGAGCAGCCTGATAGTTATCGTCGATAACAGGGATGTGGTAACTAGGGACACCACATGGTCTGAGCAGCCTGATAGTTATTGTCGATAACAGGGATGTGGTAACTAGGGACGCCACATGGTCTGAGCAGCCTGATAGTTATCGTCGATAACAGGGATGTGGTAACGAGGGACGCCACATGGTCTGAGCAGCCTGATATTAATCCTCGATAACAGGGATGTGGTAACTAGGGACGCCACATGGTCTGAGCAGCCTGATAGTTATCATCGATAACAGGGATGTGGTAACTAGGGACTCCACATGGTCTGAGCAGCCTGATAGTTATCGTCGATAACAGGGATGTGGTAACTAGGGACGCCACATGGTCTGAGCAGCCTGATAGTTATTGTCGATAGCAGGGATGTGGTAACTAGGGACGCCACATGGTCTGATCAGCCTGATAGTTATCGTCGATAGCAGGGATGGGTTTTGAGTAACTGTGTGCTGCTCTGCCGGCACTCCGTCCAGCTGGCTGATGCCAAGGTCTCTGTCGTCGCTGTGTCGAGCTGACGGTACTTCCTGGCGCGGCCGACACTCAGCCGACAGTCGCTCATCGCCCACACCCTCCTGACGCTCTGCCCCCGCCCAGTCGCTCATCGCCCACACCCTACCTGACGCTCTGCCCCCACCCTGTCGCTCATCGCCCACACCCTCCTGACGCTCTGCCCCCGCCCAGTCGCTCATCGCCCACACCCTACCTGACGCTCTGCCCCCGCCCTGTCGCTCATCGCCCACACCCTACCTGACGCTCTGCCCCCGCCCTGTCGCTCATCGCCCACACCCTACCTGACGCTCTGCCCCCGCCCTGTCGCTCATCGCCCACACCCTACCTGACGCTCTGCCCCCGCCCTGTCGCTCATCGCCCACACCCTACCTGACGCTCTGCCCCCGCCCTGTCGCTCATCGCCCACACCCTACCTGACGCTCTGCCCCCGCCCTCGCCCTCCTGACGCTCTGCCCCCGCCCTCGCCCTCCTGACGCTCTGCCCCCGCCCTGTCGCTCATCGCCCACACCCTACCTGACGCTCTGCCCCCGCCCAGTCGCTCATCGCCCACACCCTACCTGACGCTCTGCCCCCGCCCTGTCGCTCATCGCCCACACCCTACCTGACGCTCTGCCCCCGCCCTGTCGCTCATCGCCCACACCCTACCTGACGCTCTGCCCCCGCCCTGTCGCTCATCGCCCACACCCTCCTGACGCTCTGCCCCCGCCCAGTCGCTCATCGCCCACACCCTACCTGACGCTCTGCCCCCGCCCTGTCGCTCATCGCCCACACCCTCCTGACGCTCTGCCCCCGCCCAGTCGCTCATCGCCCACACCCTCCTGACGCTCTGCCCCCGCCCAGTCGCTCATCGCCCACACCCTACCTGACGCTCTGCCCCCGCCCTGTCGCTCATCGCCCACACCCTACCTGACGCTCTGCCCCCGCCCTCGCCCTCCTGACGCTCTGCCCCCGCCCTGTCGCTCATCGCCCACACCCTACCTGACGCTCTGCCCCCGCCCAGTCGCTCATCGCCCACACCCTACCTGACGCTCTGCCCCCGCCCTGTCGCTCATCGCCCACACCCTCCTGACGCTCTGCCCCCGCCCAGTCGCTCATCGCCCACACCCTCCTGACGCTCTGCCCCCGCCCAGTCGCTCATCGCCCACACCCTCCTGACGTTCTGCCCCCGCCCACACCCACCCGACGCTCTGCCCCCGCCCAGTCGCTCATCGCACACACCCTCCTGACGCTCTGCCCCCGCCCTCACCCTCCTGACGCTCTGCCCCCGCCCAGTCGCTCATCACACACACCCTCCTGACGCTCTGCCCCCGCCCAGTCGCTCATCGCCCACACCCTCCTGACGTTCTGCCCCCGCCCACACCCACCCGACGCTCTGCCCCCGCCCAGTCGCTCATCGCACACACCCTCCTGACGCTCTGCCCCCGCCCTCACCCTCCTGACGCTCTGCCCCCGCCATGTCGCTCATCGCCCACACCCTCCTGACGCTCTGCCCCCGCCCTCACCCTCCTGACGCTCTGCCCCCGCCCAGTCGCTCATCGCCCACACCCTCCTGACGCTCTGTCCCCGCCCACACCCACCCGACGCTCTGCCCCCGCCCAGTCGCTCATCGCACACACCCTCCTGACGCTCTGCCCCCGCCCTCGCAGACGTCGACTTCCGCTACAATGACACGGCGCCGCTGCTGATCAGGAAGAGCGACTTCGGCGTGGACATGTCCTCCCGGATCGCGATCGTCGGTCCCAACGGCGTGGGCAAGTCGACGTTCCTGAAGCTGCTGACCAAGCAGGTGGAGCCGACACGCGGCGAGGTGAAGAAGAACCACCGGCTGAGGATCGGCACGTTCAGTCAGCACAGCGGTGAACAGCTCACCGCCGAGGAGACGCCCACAGAGTACCTGACGCGACTCTTCAACCTCACCTACCAGGAGGCCAGGAAAAACCTGGGCACGTTCGGACTGGCCAGTCATGCGCATACGATCAAGAATATGGTGAGTCAGCGGGTCGAGCGGCGAGCGGTCCGCTTTGCGAGGTGTCTGTCGTATATGTGCTGCAGTTTGTGCGATGTGCCAACCGAGATGCTAGCTTAGCTGGGTACCAAGTGTCCTGATGCGACGTGTCTCTGTACTCCAGTGACGGGTTTGCTGCAGTGGGGCACGCGTCATCAGTAGGTGCAGTTGATTGTCTTAACCTGGCCTGGCCCTGTCTTAACCTGACCCTGGTACGATATAGCGACCCCATGACGTAGCCTAAAGGTATGTCAACAGCCGGGCGCCAAATAACCTGAATATAATGGGCGCCAAATAACCTGAATATAATGGGCGCCAAATAACCTGAATATAATGGGCGCCAAATAACCTGAATATAATGGGTGCCAAATAACCTTAATATAATGGGCGCCAAATAACCTTAATATGATGGGCGCCAAATAACCTTAATATAATGGGTGCCAAATAACCTTAATATAATGGGCGCCAAATAACCTTAATATAATGGGCACCAAATAACCTTAATGGTTGCAACGCCCTAACACCCTATCCACCTCTCGTGGCCTGAATGGTGTGTTGACTGATGACCTGGCCTGACCCGACCTGACCTGACAGGACCTGAGCGGTGGTCAGAAGGCGCGTGTGGCCACGGCCTGACCCGACCTGACCTGGCAGGACCCGACCTGACCTGGCAGGACCCGACCTGACCTGGCAGGACCCGGCCTGACTTGGCAGGACCTGAGCGGTGGTCAGAAGGCGAGTGTGGCCATGACCTGACCTGACCCGACCTGACCTGACAGGACCTGAGCGGTGGTCAGAAGGCGCGTGTCGCCATGGCCGAGCTGTGTCTGATGGCGCCGGATCTGCTCGTCATGGACGAGCCTACCAACAACCTGGACATAGAGTCAATCGAGGCGCTGGCCGACGCCATCAACCACTACGACGGAGGTACGAGGCAAACGCACGCTAGAGTTGTAAGCCTGCGTGATTCGAAAGCGACTATATTGTCAAAAATCGAAGTCTGCACTGAAGTTTGTGTTAATCTCTCAATGCATTCATCGCTATCTGCGTTTAATTATGTCCCCACGAACTTGTCTGCTGTAGCAGGAGTTTAACATACGTTTTACGTTGAAGTTGTGCCTGCTTGAGTGTGACCTGCCCTGTGGTGACTGTGCCTGTCCGTGATCGTGACGTATTGTGTTTCAGGCGTGGTGATCGTGACATATTGTGTTTCAGGAGTGGTGATCGTGTCATATTGTGTTTCAGGCGTGGTGATCGTGACATACTGTGTTTCAGGCGTGGTGATCGTGACATATTGTGTTTCAGGCGTGGTGATCGTGACATACTGTGTTTCAGGCGTGGTGATCGTGACATACTGTGTTTCAGGCGTGGTGATCGTGACATACTGTGTTTCAGGAGTGGTGATCGTGACTCACGACGAACGGCTGATCCGAGAGTGTGACTGCACCCTCTACAGTCTGGAGGACGGACAGATGCACGAGATGGACGGCGACTTTGACGACTACCGCCGCGAGCTTCTCGAGAGTCTCGGCGAGGAGATTAACAGTCCTAGCATCGCGGCTAACGCAGCCGTCGACCAGGATTGAGCGTCGCGCCGCGCCGCCTGCGAACGATAGACGATTCTATTCAATTCCGATCTGTGGTGCGAGCTGGTCTCTTATGGGCTTTGGCTGTCTGTTCCGTCGCCGGGAAATGTACCGCTATTGTGGGGTATGTCGGTGACGTGCACTGGTGCGCAGAAATATACACGCTGGTATCTACAAAGCATGTATTCAACATTGTGTCTGCATGGTTGGCTTCGGCGCTCGGTTAAGTCACTGCAGTGACGCGGCACGTGGCACTCAGTGGCGATGTATCGGGAGGGGGGGGGGGGGGGTCGTCCGGTCTCTCAGCCGTCCGTCTTGGCCGGGGTGCGCGGCTTAGGGCTGCGTTTGGGGCTGCTGAGGGTAACCAGCGGCACCCGGCGTGGGGTGCGGGGGGGCGGCGGCGGCTCGGTCACAGCCGCCGGGGAGCTAGGACCCTCGTCCAGCTCCCGAGTCGTCTCCTCTAGGTACAGCACCAGACCAACGTCGTCGTCGGCAGCGTCCATCGGCTCGGCCACCACCTCCTCGTCGTCCTCCTCCTCAGCGGCGGCGGAGGTGACGACAGGGTCGGCGGTGCCGGTAGCGCTGGGTGAGGTGTGCACGGCCGGCTGGCGGGGGCTGGACAGAGTCACAAGCTGCACGCGCCGCGACGGCGTCCGCGGCGCATCGGCGGTGGCCGGTTGTGCCAGCTTCTGTTGCTGAGGCTGTGGCTGCGGTTGCGGCTTTGGCCGCTGCTCTTCTGGCTGTGACGGAGGCTCCGTGGGCGGCTGAGTAGGCTGCTGCGGTTGTTGCTGCTGCTGCTCTTGCTGTTCTTGCTGCTTCGGCGGCTGTTGCGCCGCAGCAGTGCCGTTGCAGTCGACCTTGGTTGGCTGTTCGTCACTCGGCTGGTACGGGTCACCCAGCTCCCCGGCGTCGAAGGTGATGACGGAGCAGAAGCCGTCCGTGGAGGAGACCATCAGCAGCCGGCCGTCCTGCGACCTGGACGGCACACAGCATCAAACATCACACACCTGAGGCCTGTTCACGGGGTATGCGGCCGCCGCGGCTCCCGCGGCCAAGAGGCGGAGCTTAATTTGAACACTTTTGCGGCCGCTGATGGCGTCCGATAAATGGCGCGTGTAGCGTTCGCAACGAATAGGCAATTCCATGGAAACCCTCAATGTTTCCAAAACCACTCAACTACATGAACATCTACGAGTCGCTACGAGTTGTCATTTTTGGTCAAACAACCACCAGTGAGCTACGATATCAACAAAACTGCGCAACCTTTGTCGAACGCGCGTCATTTATATCGAAGTTCTTTTGCGGCTGCTCCCGAGCAACCACAGGAGCCGCAGAGAGTAGAGTCTCTCCTCCCGGATCTGCTCTTTCGTGATTGGCTGACGATTAAGCTCTGCCCTTTTGGCCGCGGCGGCCGCAGACCCCGTGAACAGGCCCCAGGCCCCGCAGACAAGCAAATCGGAGTACAGATTTTCGGCGCGATGTGCTACCTTGTACTCATCAGAAGAAAACAAAACTTCGAATGGCCTTGTGATGCTGCTCTCACGCGAGCTCTGCAGCGAATTATTGCATTTAACCGTAATTAAATTGAACTGTCCGTAGCATTTAGGACAAGTGCCAGAACGTAGCCCTCTTATCTGTCGATACTGCACAGCAGTAAATTTTTATTTTACTGCACAGCAGTAAATGCGTACCAGCTGAGGTCTGTGAGCCGAGTGAAGTGGATGTTGGAGATCCTGGCGAACGGTGCCTTCTGCTGCGTGTCGTACAGCAGCACCGAGCAGCGGGTGGCCACCGCCATCACCATCCTGTCACGCACCACAAGACACGTCACTATCCCATCATCTCATACAACACACATATTCGGACACACGTCATTCGGACACGACACGGCATTCGGACACGTCAAATGGTCGGTCAGAAAACTATGTACGTTGAGCGGCACGCGGGTAGCCACCCGCCATCACCATCCTACCGCGCAGCACAACAGACACGTCAAGTGCACTGTCAACATACATACATCAGCATTCAATGCAACGAGACTGGTCTGAAAAGGCAGATAGATCAGGACACGCCGACGCTTGAGAGCGGTACGGCCATACTATGCCAATGGCGGTACATGGCGTGTCCATGCGTCAATTCAGAGTGTTGCAACTCAAGCCGGTGTGTGTGTGTGTGTGTGATGTTCGGCATACCTGTAGGGCAGCTTGAGCAGGTTGTGGGTCTGCTCCCACAGCGGCTTGCCTGGCTCCGGCGGATGGCGCATGCGCAGTTTGAAGAGCGTCGGACAGCAGCGGACGGCGATGGTGCACTTGTCACCCGAGGGCAGGCAGAAGACGGGCCTGCAAAGCGACGCGGTGATAAGTCAGCGCGGTCAGCGTGGGGCGAACTCACTACACAGTCGCAACAGCGCGGCAGTGACGTAGCTGAGATCTTGTAGCAGATCCACCTGTGATCAGCAGGGGTGACAGGGGGTACCGCAATACAAGGGGTATCCAGACTTGTATAAGATTATTTTTTTTCTCTCGAACGATTCAATCACGACTCTAAATCAACGTTAGTCGATTCAATCACGACTCAATCAGACCTTATTTTTTTGCATTCGATTCAAGCAAAAATTGTGAGCCAGAGTTTTTGACTCAATCGATTCAAAATGACTGAACCATATCAGTCCCGACTCAATCATTTTGAATCATTAACGACTCGAATCATAACTCTCAAACTATGACTACATTTGCAACTTATAACTAAAAGTGAGAAGTGATTTGATAGTGCTGCATCTGTATTTATATGTTGACATTGTTTATGGATATTACCTACATGGTTGAAAACTTGAAGTTTTGGAGGTTTCTTTTGAGCTTAAAATGTTTGTTGATTGAATCGCGAAACCGACTCAGTCAGCTCTTTAAATATTTGCTGTCGACTCAATCATGGTTTCTACCTGAGCAATTCGATTCAACCACGACTCAAAGGAGAGGCCTTACAATGTTAGCGACTCAATCAGTTTGAGCCGCAAAAACTGAGCTCTATTCATGAGTCGCGACTCAATCAGAGTTGAATCGTATACAAGTCTGGGGGTATCGCAATCTGTCAGCCTGACCGAAACAAATGAGAAAGTAACAAGGCTTATAGACAGTTGTACGTGTCGGCTTTAACTGGTGAAGAACGAGATATCAGCTTGCCAATCGCCGAAGCTAAGTTCAGGATTTGTTATCCAGCGCTAGTATAAATACGAAACAAAACAATCGGCAGCAAACGTGTGCACCCTACCGGTAATCACGTCTGCCCAAACTCTACATCGTCCAACCTGGAGAAGTCGTGTCTGGAGAAGACGTGCACCACGTTCTCCTGTTTGGCGTCTGTTCCGGACTCGAGCAGTCCGGCCGGCGCCAGCAGCAGCGTCCCGTCAGGAGTGAACGTCAGACGACGACAGAACGTCTGCAGCGTGTCGTCATGGAACAGTCGACACGCCTGCAAACAAGGAGCTGTCAGCACATCTGCTGACATCAGGGGTACCTACCTAACCGGTGCGTCGGCCGGGTCAGGCTCCTGGCGGACGGCAGCGGGACAGCAGCGGGACAGCAGCGGGACAGCAGCGGGACAGCAGCGGGACAGCAGCGGGACAGCAGCGGGACAGCAGCGGGACAGCAGCGGGACAGCAGCGGGACAGCAGCGGGACAGCAGCGGGACAGCATAACCGTACAATACAGCCAGTCCGTCAAGCTCGCTTCCGAAATGCGCCGCGGCGGACGACAAGGGCTCCGAAATAACTAAGCAACACAACAGGTTCAGCAGCAATTATCAACTTATTTCCCTACGCTCTGTAAGAAAAACTTTATTTTTCTGTATTTCTATCATGCAAAGCTATCCAATAATTATACGATTGTTCAAGTCGACATGAATCACGATCTGCCTCGGACAACACCTTCAGCGGGACAACGTGGTGGCGACTTTGACCGCCGGCTATCGCTCTTACCAGCGCCGACGTCTGCCGGCTGCGCCCCGGCACCAGCCGGGGCCAGGGGAACAACATCTGCCTTGGATAGAAATGTATTCAAGCTTGTAACCACAGATGAAGAAATGTTTCGCTCATGGGAAAAGACCATCAAAAGACAAGGACTCAACTCTCAAGCTACTGGGACCTCAACCCTTGAAAAAAAGGTTGGGATAACATTGTATGCTTAAGAAAGTAAGTTCTGATGAGCTATGCTAGCGCGGCTGCCGTTTTTGGTGTAAGCTGAAACGGCAAACAGAGGATCCCGCACACATTGCTAACTAAGCCCCCACTCTTGAGTTATGAGTTCACCTTGTCTTCGGTGGTGCCATCTTCTTTCTTACATGGCATCTTCATCTTCTGTACCTTCGCTATGCATTTCCCACTTTGTACATTGAAAATTCGACAGTGCCTGAAAAAAGGATGCGAGATGTGATATGTTGAATGCAGCGTCAGTCAATTAGTTCATTACATAATTATAAAAGCATTTTAATACAAGATAAAGGTAAAGTTTTACACATCAATGTTCTCTCTGAATGGCAAAAATGGCTGAATGGCAAAAATGGCAAAAATGAGTATTATGTAAGATAGCGCTTTTCTAGGCTCAATGTAAAACAGAAACAATAAAAACCATAGCCTCATACTATTTTATTATTAACACTTTTTAAACATCATGAGGTTTAAAAACAACAAGTGTCTTAATTTTCAGACCTGATGATGGGCTACGCCCAAAACTGTTGTCCCTTCTGATTTGAGTTCTCATTAATATATTAAATAGTATGAGGTTATGGTTTGTATTGTTTGTTTAAATATCTTAGAATACATGCAAAGGACAAGAAACTCTTCATAAAAAAACAACGCAAACAAATTACATTTATCAAACGCTTCGAAGAGGCATCAAACAACACTTCCTAAAATATGAACACTGACCTATCACAGCTAAGAGTTGCTACAAATTTGTTCAGTGGATCCCAAGCTACGCCTTGGACGAAGCTTTCGTGGCATTCGAGGATCTTCATCTTCACTCCTGAAAAAAACAAAACAATCCCGTTAGTTAACCCGGCATTGAGTGGGGTCTCAGCAGAACGCCATTGACGGGGGAAGGGGGGGGGGGGCGTGAAACGCCCCCCCCTGGTTATCTTCCGAACTAATGATCGCAGCGAGACACACAAGGCGGCAATAGAAAGCTCTCAATGAGACGAATATAAAGCATGCTCAAAAATGTCCAAATGAGGTAAAATGTCAGGTCACGGTCAGGTCAAAGGTCAAAATCAGCGTATTTGAGTTTATGGGCCATACTTTTCATCCAAAGCCTTCGATTGCGACCAGTTTCACCCAAAGTGCTGCCAAAGGTATGCTACATATTCCGCATGAGCTAAAGTGAGATTGTTGGTAAAGGTCAAGGTCAGGTCACAAACGGGCACTATGCTCAAAATATTTACGAAAGTCATGAAACACATGTTTTATGAGTTATTTTCCACGTAGAATTCGATAGTGATAGTCACTTTACCACCTGACATCATTTACGTGAAGTAAATATCAATTTCAGGTCAAGTTTCAGGTCACCGAAGGTCAAAATTTTAAATTGTTAAATCTAAACAAAAAAGGCATGTTGCTAGGCCAGTTTTGTGGCAGAAATACAGTGGTGACATTTATTTGACTGTATCTAGTCAATAAAAGCAAAAAACGCAATTTCCAAATATGACGTCAAAGTTACCCATACTTTGATATCATAAGTCAGTCAAAAATGGAAATATCAGTTTTAAATTTGGCATGGTAGTTGCCTAGGCATGGTTCTCTGACATATCTTCCATTTTTTATATATAATATTTTAGAAAAGTTAAAATTTGTGATAATTTTCCCCACAAAAAAAAACTAAGTTTTTTTTAGTTTTTGGGGGTCAAAAACTAAACATTTCAAAAATCCGAGATAGCCAGTTTTAGCCGTTGCAATTTGCTATCTTTTGGCGTTTTTCGATTGCATTTTGCTTCAAATGTGGCATTTGTACGGCTTGGCAAAGTTTATCTAATTTTGGTGTAAAACTCGTGCGTAGTGACGTCACTAAATTCGCTATAACTCGAAGAAAAAAATTGATATTTTTTTATTTTTGTACACAAGACGTAAACATGATTTATAAGAAGGTACCCAAGGTTTCACGTTGATAGCGCTATTAGTTTCTCAGCTATTGCGAACATTCATCAGGGGGGGGGGGGGCGTTAAACGCCCCCCCCCCCCCACCCGTCAATGGCGGGTTAACATCGGAAAGGGGACAAAACACTAACAGTTTTTCCTTTCTTTTTTAAATTTAGTCGGAGTGTTTTGAATGGATGGATTTCCGAGGTCAGGCCCCGCGCTAAGCATAGCTGTTGCGCATGCTTTGACCCCCACCACCCGGTCACGCAATTCTTGACGTCCGGTAGAATTTAGAAGCGAAAGTTTTACGTGCCCGACATACCTGAACACGGCCGCCCCGCCCTCTGACGTCACCTGACCTTGAGTGCGACCGCTGTCACCGGCCGCAGGCCATCCCCGGCAGGAGCAAATAACGAGCGCCGAAGCGACTCGAACCCGGGCTGCCACTACCGGGTGAGGTCAGAAGCCCAGCGCTCTCCCGACTGAGCTACAGGGGCGGACATCTTTACCAAGTTCCTTACGTGCACAGCCCAGTCACCACACACCAAACAGGTCGGCAGAAAGATTGACCACAAGAGGTCGTCGGGACAAATTACTTTGGGACGCAGAACCCCAGGTGGTAAACCAGTTTCTACACATCTCACAAGAAGGCGGTGTTGAGTACTACAGAGCGCAGAACGCCAGGCGGTAAGCCAGTTTCTACACATCTCACAAGAAGGCGGTGTTGAGTACTACAGAGCGCAGAACGCCAGGCGGTAAGCCAGTTTCTACACATCTCACAAGAAGGCGGTGTTGAGTACTACAGAGCGCAGAACGCCAGGCGGTAAACCAGTTTCTACACATCTCACAAGAAGGCGGTGTTGAGTACTACAGAGCGCAGAACGCCAGGCGGTAAACCAGTTTCTACACATCTCACAAGAAGGCGGTGTTGAGTACTACAGAGCGCAGAACGCCAGGCGGTAAACCAGTTTCTACACATCTCACAAGAAGGCGGTGTTGAGTACTACAGAGCGCAGAACGCCAGGCGGTAAGCCAGTTTCTACACATCTCACAAGAAGGCGGTGTTGAGTACTACAGAGCGCAGAACGCCAGGCGGTAAACCAGTTTCTACACATCTCACAAGAAGGCGGTGTTGAGTACTACAGAGCGCAGAACGCCAGGCGGTAAACCAGTTTCTACACATCTCACAAGAAGGCGGTGTTGAGTACTACAGAGCGCAGAACGCCAGGCGGTAAACCAGTTTCTACACATCTCACAAGAAGGCGGTGTTGAGTACTACAGAGCGCAGAACGCCAGGCGGTAAACCAGTTTCTACACATCTCACAAGAAGGCGGTGTTGAGTACTACAGGGCGCAGAACGCCAGGCGGTAAACCAGTTTCTACACATCTCACAAGAAGGCGGTGTTGAGTACTACAGAGCGCAGAACGCCAGGCGGTAAACCAGTTTCTACACATCTCACAAGAAGGCGGTGTTGAGTACTACAGAGCGCAGAACGCCAGGCGGTAAACCAGTTTCTACACATCTCACAAGAAGGCGGTGTTGAGTACTACAGAGCGCAGAACGCCAGGCGGTAAACCAGTTTCTACACATCTCACAAGAAGGCGGTGTTGAGTACTACAGAGCGCAGAACGCCAGGCGGTAAACCAGTTTCTACACATCTCACAAGAAGGCGGTGTTGAGTACTACAGAGCGCAGAACGCCAGGCGTGTTACCTTTCTGGACATCCCAGAGGATGGCGGTGTTGTCCCGTCTCACCTTTCTGGACGTCCCAGAGGATGGCGGTGTTGTCCCGTCTCACCTTTCTGGACGTCCCAGAGGATGGCGGTGTTGTCCCGTCTCACCTTTCTGGACGTCCCAGAGGATGGCGGTGTTGTCCCGTCTCACCTTTCTGGACGTCCCAGAGGATGGCGGTGTTGTCCCGTCTCACCTTTCTGGACGTCCCAGAGGATGGCGGTGTTGTCCCGTCTCACCTTTCTGAACGTCCCAGAGGATGGCGGCGTTGTCCCGTCTCACCTTTCTGGACGTTCCAGAGGATGGCGGTGTTGTCCCGTCTCACCTTCCTGGACGTCCCAGAGGATGGCGGTGTTGTCCCGTCTCACCTTTCTGCACGTCCCAGAGGATGGCGGTGTTGTCCCGTCTCACCTTTCTGGACGTCCCAGAGGATGGCGGCGTTGTCCCGTCTCACCTTCCTGGACACCCCAGAGGATGGCGGTGTTGTCCCCTCTCACCTTTCTGGACATCCCAGAGGATGGCGGCGTTGTCCCGTCTCACCTTCCTGGACACCCCAGAGGATGGCGGTGTTGTCCCCTCTCACCTTTCTGGACATCCCAGAGGATGGCGGTGTTGTCCCGTCTCACCTTCCTGGACACCCCAGAGGATGGCGGTGTTGTCCCCTCTCACCTTTCTGGACATCCCAGAGGATGGCGGTGTTGTCCCGTCTCACCTTTCTGCACGTCCCAGAGGATGGCGGAGTTGTCCCGTCTCACCTTTCTGGACGTCTCAGAAGTTGGCGGTGTTGTCCCGTCTCACCTTTCTGGACGTCTCAGAAGTTGGCGGAGTTGTCCCGTCTCACCTTTCTGCACGTCCCAGAGGATGGCGGAGTTGTCCCGTCTCACCTTTCTGGACGTCTCAGAAGTTGGCGGTGTTGTCCCGTCTCACCTTTCTGGACGTCTCAGAAGTTGGCGGTGTTGTCCCGTCTCACCTTTCTGGACGTCTCAGAAGTTGGCGGTGTTGTCCCGTCTCACCTTTCTGGACGTCCCAGAGGATGGCGGAGTTGTCCCGTCTCACCTTTCTGCACGTCCCAGAGGATGGCTGTGTTGTCGACGGCGCCGGAGATGAGGCAGCTGGCGTCTGCCGACCAGCAGACGTCGTACACGTCCTGCAGGTGGCCGCGCAGCGTCTTGTGGATGGAATAGTGCTCGCGGAACTCGGCCCCGTCCGAATCCATCATGATGTCCGGGTGATCCTGGCGCCGCCAAAGGATGATGTGTCCGTCTGGTGGCGAGTCAAAACATAGGTATTACAAAGGGAGTCCGACCAACGAGATAGCACGGCAAGGTCGGCATCAGTGGCACGATGGTGACATGGATGTATCAGTCACATCCTGATAAAGGCGAAATCGTACTTTTGGAGTCTCTTCTTCGTTGAACGAAATTAATTTCACGAATCAAACAGATTACGTCTAGGCAGCATCACAGTTATTGATAAGAATGCTTAATAGCTGTGCGACATTACCATCTATATTCTGAATCCCGCTTTTTCATCGATCCAATACGATGCGATAACTGACCGTCATCGGCTGAGGCGAGAAGAATGTTCTGGATAGGTGCAAACCGCACCACATTGACGGGCTTCAGGTGGTGTGTCAGATCGGCCAGCACATCCACCGACGCGTCCCCGTCCGTCACCGTCACCTGCCACACCTGTCAACCCGACAAAGTCATCTGTCTCGTGTATAGCAACATGTTATCTAGCACACTGTAAACCAAACACGTCATGTCTGATGTGCACACTGATGAAATACTTAATTGAAACAGTTGGATAACTGGTCATAAAAGTTGCATAATAATCTAACAAAGCAGTAGCTTGTTCTAGTGTCACAACAGGCACTAGAACAATTTAACAAGACAAAGCAGTAAATCTTACCACAACATGGGAGTCATTGCCACCAGAAGCAAGTCGGTACTTCTCAGGAGATATTGTTGAAAGATGAATGTCCAAGCTAAGCACTGGATCTCTGTTGTGCCATGATATTTCGGGCACACTGCATTTCATTTTGCTCAAAGCACTTATCACTTCAATAAGCCCTGAAAGAAAGGGACAGGAATAGACCCACAGAAATGCATCAAGAATTCTTGTTCTAATGTGAATGCATCTTAACGAGACTTCATACACACAATTATGTCCTAAAACATGCCATTCTAGTTGCATCCCTGCCCCATCTCTCTGTACTGCTGTCAATCTTCCTCACTCAAATCCAATCTCATCACATACTGCCTAATGCCTATCCCATTCCATCTCATTTACTTTGGTCTCTTCATTTCTCGTCTTGACCTCTTCACATATCATAAAGGCATGGCATCGTGCCTTGCTGGGATATACATAGACAAGGGTACCTACTACCTACCCTAGCAGTGCAGTTGCATGGTGGACAAATTCTCCCCACTATCCCATCATCATGCTTCTTTGGTATTTAAAGCAGCAACTTCATGGTAAACCAACACACAATATCAACACAGATTGTATGATGTGACATTGTACTGCCTGCTTAAAGGAAATAGTTCACCTTGGAACATTTTCCAAATACGATTTGATTATATTTTGAAATACAATTTATTTTTATATTGTCAAAAATGGCTATACATCGCGCCGATTCAGGATAGGTCATAAATTATTAATTTTATCAAAACTATATGCATACTCTCAGAGTCAGAGTCCTGACGTCACGCGAATGGAAAAAATGGCTCAGTCAATCAGAATCGAAAGTAGTCGCATAAGGATAGACTCGCATCAGATAAGTGCCAACCGGCGGTTCGCTAGCTAGCACCAGCCGCAAGCTGATTGGCTGATTGTATAGCCTCTGCCCAAGCCATCGTCAGCACCGCATTATTTTGTAGCACCGCATTCCTTTGCCAAAAAATCAAATATATTCGGCTAGTCATTTCAGTCAAGAAAACTTGCAGATAGGGGTTTCCCAACACAGGCTACACAACTGCTATCTCAGTTCAAACCCCCATGTTGAAGGAAAACTATTTCCTTGAATTGTGATTATTTTTCCAAATTAAGATCAGCAGATAATTACAATACCACCATCTCAAGTTTGTGAATCAAGAACTGTTCTGCACCAAACCTACAAAACATTGGTTAAGCCAGACTGAAGCCAAAAGACAAGCTGGGCTGAACAATGCCTTTAGGCTCCTAACCATCAACAAGCCGTATAGGATGCTCCATCATCCATGAAGCTTCAGAAACAACAAACCTACAAGATGTCAGGGATGAAAAGCTTTTCTACTTCTGCTAGTCTGAGTCATCCAAAGTTGAAAGCCTTCCTGTTTGTGCTCAAGTTGGGACAGTCTCAGTGCTAATGCACAACAGTCTCATTCTTCAAGTTCTGCCTAGATCAGTACTGGCAAAGCAAAATGGTCATGACAAGATTCAAGACAAACAAGTCATACTGAATGATTTCCAAATGTTTGCAAGCAAAATGGGTGGCAATCTAGCACAGTGGTAAGATAGGGTAAACAACTGTAATCTGGACACATAACACAGGACTTGTCATGTTCAACTCACCTGTTCAACTCACCTGTTAGGGTTCCCTGTCTCATTAGGCATGCAAGGATGGCATTCACAGGGAATGGAAGGAACCCATGCACACAAGACGCACCGGTAACCAGGTCGAACCCGGGAGGCCAGAGATGTGCGTCTGCATGAATATCTCGGTATTCCTACAATGGTGCAACATATACTATACCTAAACATTGTAATGTACATACGTATGCAACACATGGCTACGCAAATCAAAACATTCGAACGACACAGATTGAAGTATAATCAGGTGTCGGTCTATCGAGGGAACTCATAAAGAGCATCTCCGAGCGCGTCAGCCAGCTAGGCTTTGAATGAATGTATATTTTTCTCAGCTACCACTCTATCTGGAAGAGAGTTCCATGGCTCTGCGCAGCGGACTCCAAAATGTCTCTTGTGCACGTCAGTTTGAGCGCGGACATGTCCTACGTTGAATCTATGGCCGCTCGTCCCAGATTGGGGAACCAGGGTGAACAAGTCGGTGGGAGCGATCAAGCATTGGCCATGGAGCAGTTTCCAACACTGAATCATGTCAGCACAGAGCAGCCTTCCTTGAGACTGATCAAGTACCCCCCGATCAAGTACTGAGTACTGATCAAGTGCCATGAGTCGAGATCGGTAGTCTAGTTCGGACAAGTTAGGTACATGTTTGGTCCAGCGGCGCTAGACCGACTCCACAACGCGCAGGTCCCCCACATGCCCAGTATGCCATACACAGGAACAGTACTCTAAGATTGGTCATATGTGGGAGCAGAAAATAGTCATCATGAAGCCAGGGGATCTGCAAACAGTTGCTTTCAAAACATTTTGGGCCAATGCGCCCACCTCATGCGCAGTGTTGTGTATATGTTGGTGAAATGTGAGGTCGGAGTCGACCAGAACGCCCAGGTCCGGATGGGAATGGACCTGCTGGATCAGTGATTGGTCAATGAAGTAGCAGGGTAGGGGAAGGGAGTGTGACTGGAATCTGATGACAGCACACTTTTCTCGTTGAGCGTAAGGCCCCATGAGGTGCCGGTACAGTGCAACATGCTGATATCTGCTCGACAAAGCTGGATATCACGCAGATGAAGGGCTGGGGATCATGACTGATTTTCATATATATTTTTAGGTCATCTGCAAACACTTTGTAACGACACATCAGGTTGGAGACGATATGGTTCACGCAAATTAGGAAGATAATCGGGCCTAGCACAGAGCCCTGTGGCACACCGCTTGCCACACGGTGGGGATGCTAAGCATGCCTTTGACTGATACAGACATGGTGCAGCCGATGAGGAAATCCTCAAACCAGTAAATGAGCATGCGGTCTACACCCAAGTACGCTAGTTTGGTAAGCAGGATAGGGTGGGACACAACATCAAATGCTTTTGCAAAATCAAACAGGATGAGGTCCACAATGCTACCCCTGTTGAGCCAGGTTGAGACATCATGATACACAAGCATCAGCTGATCCATTGTGGATCTGCCTGAGCGGAAAACAAACTGATGTTCAGTGAGGATGTTGTTATCCTCCAGGTAAGCATACAGCTGTTTGACAATGATGCACTCTAGGCACTTACAAGGGACTGAGGTAAGGCTTATGGGCCGGTAATTCAGTGCATTGTACCGGGATCCCTTTTTGAAGATTGGTACCACAATATACTTTTCCACTTGACTGGGAGGGAACACTCAATTAAAGATTGGCGGAAAATCTTACTCAAGGGGTAGGCGAGTTGCTCGGCATAACTTATCAGAAGCATCGCAGCATGCAGCTCGTCGGGGCCAGCAGCAGAGGCTGAGTTAAGGGCCCGGATGGTGTCAAGGACATCCTGGGGGTGCAGAGCAGCAGGTGCCATGGAACAGTCAGCGGTTTGGTGAGGGGCCGGCTCTAGCTGGGGAGGAGTTTTTACAAACACGCTTTCAAAGGAGGATGCAAAGCCATCCGCCATTGTAGCTGAGTCATCGGTGAGAACTCAGTCACCAGTATTGAGCGGACCTTCCGAGGGTCATCCTACCTTTTTTTCTACGCAGGTACGCCATGAAATTGTTTCGGATTCGATTTCAACTCGCCGATCAGGGTCCGCTCATACTCGGTTTGTGAGGCAATTGCAAAATTTCGTACAGCACGATTGGCAGAGAAGAATGTCAACATGGCCTCCCGTGAAGCAGGAGAATGTCTGCCTAGCCTGGACCACACATCTTTGTATATTGCCCAGTCCTCCTTCTTTCTGTTGCGGAGCCTGATTGGCGGGTTGGTGTCCCAAGGAGGGTTGGCTTTGGTACCATCAGGAACTGAGAGTGGAACAAATTCTTCAACAAGAGGCATTACGATTTCTAGAAAACGGGAATAAGCTCCTTGAGCACTTCTGTGATTGAGTTCAAAATCCCAGTTCACCTCTGCAAGTCTACCTGAGATAATGCTATATCTGGCTTTGTGCCATTTCCTGATGGGTCTGGATGTGTGGGCAGTAGAAGACGGTGTGACATCAAATAAACAGTCACACAGTGTTTGAACAGTGGTCGCAGCCTGGCAAAGGGGTAGAACCTGGACAGAACCGATACGGTCATGCTCAGACACGAGAATCAAGTCTAAAATGTTCCCAGATCGGGGAAATGTGCATTCTGTCACCCACTGTCCCAGACCGAGCGAAAGGAACATAAAAACAGTCTGTCAGATGGAGTAGCATGGTGGGGGACATCATCACTGTCCCATGACATGCTATTTGTGATACCTGCATGAACCAATAGCACCTAGATATTACTGATGCACTAAAGAACACCAATAGCATGAGAAGTCCAGTGTTTGGACATGTCTGTGTTCATAGGCATAGGGACATGAGGGCCAAAGGGCCATGGGCCCCTCAGTTGTCAGCCAATGTTTTTGCTAAATCTTTTCTTTTGCTTGTTGAGGAATTTGTTTGATGGTAAAAGGTTCACCAAAGTGAGAAGAGCCTAAATCTGCCCCCCCCCCCAAAAAAAATACATAGGGGATTGACATTCTCACAAGACAATATCAAAGTTTTGGGCGCAAATTGACCTGAGAAGTCTTTAACCCTCGCCCGGGTAAGGGGGGTTGGGTGGATGCCACCACCCTCGTTTTTTATTCTGGAATAACTCGCGTAGTTTCCAACCGATTGCGATGGAACTTTTAGTACCCTACTTTGGAAAAATCTGACACATACTCTGAAAATTTTGCATTTCTAACCCACATGACCCATGACCTGTTTCTCAAGGTCAAGTCAGGTGCAACTGGCGTCCCACAGTATCGATGCTTGTAACTTGTGCAGTTTCAGAGTGTTTGTTGTTCAGTAGCACATGCACAGGTGTTTCCAGGAGACAGTTGTGGTTTCCACTGAGATTGAGCTTGATTGAACACCTCATCATGTCTGATGAGATGCTGGTGCCCGAGACTGAGCCAGGAGTTCATATCCCTGGAGGGCCTCTGGAAGACAACCCAACCCCAATACCCTTCAGAACAGGGTTGGGGTGAGAATTTCATTTAGTACCTTGGTTCCAAGAGAATATGGTCCACAAACAAAATCAACTTTTAACAAACGAACTGAGCAAAGTTCCACTCACGACGGACCAAGAATGAGAATAAGAAACGTGTCATACCCAGTAAAGCATAGCATAATATATTGCTACATAACCTGACAGTTACCTTGATATTTGAAATGTAGCTTGAGCTGATATTCCAACTACGAGCTACAAAGCAATAACATGGTACACGGCACACAAAAACGACGTAAACACCGAATCTCTTAGCCCACGACTACCTCCAAAACGAAGCGCCGGATTTGTCATAGTTGCGCCAGAAACATCGCACTCGTATTTCGCGCCATACTAGTGCTACCATCAAGATTTAGGAGAAGTCCCAGGATTAAGCCGACATATTCTCAAGATTTGCATAAAAAGGCAAAACTTGCGTCCTTTCCACTCTGTGCTTCCACCCGTAACCCTCGCCAGTGCAGGGGGGGGGGGGGGGGGGGGGGTTGATGTCACCCCTCGGTTTTTCGGGAATAACGCGTGTAAATATCAACCGATTGCGGTGAAACTTTCAGTACCCTACTAGTGAACAAATTGACACATATTATGATTTTTTTTTAAGTTGTAGGTTGCATGACCCGTGACCGTTGACATGTTTTTCAAGGTCATGTCAGGCGCAACTGGTGTTCCGTACTCCGTAGTATTGATCCTTGTAACTTGTGCAGTTTCATAGTGTTTGTTGTTCATGAGCATATGCATAGGTGTTTCCAGGTGACAGTTGTGGTTTCCACTGAGAGTGTGACCTCGATTGACCTTTTCAGAGGTCAACCGAGGTCACTGACCTTCGATGACCTCATATTACTTTTTTGGCTTCTGGCAGCTTCTAGGATATTTTGTGACGCTGATTTCAAATATGGTATCCATTTTACATAAGTATATGTTCCACTGGGGTCATGCGCCCCAACAGGTCAACCGAGGTCACTGACCTCAAACGACCTGACATGACCTTTTTGAAATTTGTCAGTTTCTAAGACATTTTGTGACGCTAATTTCAAATTTGGCACCCATTTAGCATAATGATATGCTCATTCGCGATTCTAGCTCGATTAAACTCAATTTATACGCATTTACAATTTGGTTGAATTTTGGGTCATTGACATGACTTCAGAGGTCACCTAATGACCTAAGACCTTAAAATTGGGTATCAATGGATTCCTCTCGTGACAAGCAACACGCTCGTTTTTTTAATCGAAGCTCTAGCCCAATTAGGGACGAAACGCTAGGGGGTCGTACCTCCCCCCCCCCTGGCACGGTCACGCACTGATCGGACGCTGCACGGGCGAGGGTTAACCCTCTCCCGGGTAGGGCAAAATCACCACGTGTTCGGGTAGGGGGGGGGGGGGCGGGGGTACGACCCCCCTTTAGTGTTTCGCCCCTAATTGAGCTAGAGCTTCCATTCAAAGACGAGCGAGCGTGTTGCTTGTGACGAGAGGAAGCCGCTGATACCCGATGTTAAGGTCTTGGGTCATTATGTGACATCTGAGGTCATGTCAAGGACCCACCAAATGTCATCAAAATTGAAAATGCGTATAAATTGAATTTTATCGAGCTAGAATCGTGAATAAGCATATCATAATGTTTAATGGGTGCCAAATTTGTAATCAGCGTCACAAAATGTCATCAAAACTGCCAAATTTAAAAAAAACGTCATGTCATGTCATCTGAGGTCAGTGACCTCGGTTGACCTGTGGAAGCGCATGACCCCAGTGGAACATATAATTACGTAAAATGGATCCCAAATTTGAAATCAGCGTAACAAAATGTCCTAGAAACCGCCAGAAGCCCAAACAAGTAATCTGAGGTCATCGGAGGTCAATGACCTCAGTTGACCTCTGACAAGGTCAATCGAGGTCACAATCTCAGTGGAAACCACAACTGTCACCTGGAAACACCTGTGCATATGCTCCTGAACAACAAACACTCGAAAACTGCAGAAGTTACAAGTATCGATACTGCGGGACGCCAGTTGCGCCTGACATGACCTTGATAAACAGGTCATAGGTCACGGGTCATGTGAATTAGAACTTCATTTTTTAAAGAATATGTGAGAAATTTGTCAAAAGTAGGGTACTGAAAGTTGCGTCGAAATCGGTTGGAAACTACGCGAGTTATTCCAGAAAAACCGAGGGGGAGAGGGTGGCATCCACCCCCTACCTGGGCGAGGGTTAACCCTCGCCCAGGTGGATGCCACCCCCTCGGTTTTTCTGGAATAACTCGCGTAGTTTTTAGCCGATTATCGTTGCTTGTAACTTGTGCAGTTCTCGAGTGTTTGTTGTTCAGGAGCATATGCACAGGTGTTTCCAGGTGACAGTTATGGTTTCCACTGAGATTGTGACCTCGATTGACCTTTTCAGAAGTCAACTGAGGTCATTGACCTCCGATGACCTCATATGACTTTTTTGGGCTTCTGGTGGTTACTAGGACACTTTGTGACGCTGATTTCAAATTTGGGATTCATTTTAGATAATTATATGTTCCACTGGGGTCATACACATCCATAGGTCAACCGATGTCACTGACCTCAGATGACCTGACACGACCTTTTTGGAATTTGGCACTTTTTAGGACATTTTGTGACGCTGATTACGAAGTTGGCACCCATTAAGCATTATGGTATGCTCATTCACGATTCTAGCTCGATAAAATTCAATTTATACGCTTTTTCAATTTGTATGACTTTTGGGTCTTTGACATAACCTCAGAGGTCACCTAATCACCAAAGACCTTACAATCGGGTATCAGCGGCTTCCTCTCATCACAAGCAACACGCTCGTCTTTGAATGGAAGTTCTAGCTCAATTAGGGGCGAAACGCTAAGGGGGGGGGGGGTGTAGGGGGGGGGGGGGGGGGTCGTACCCCCTACCCGAACACGTAGTGATTTTGCCCTACCCGGCGAGGGTTATTAAGCTTTATAAACTTCACCACAGGCGGGGACAAGTTGGCAATTTTCCCCATCTGAACTCCGACTGGGTCCCCATAAAGTTCTACACAGATACAGACTGGTTATTGATTCAACTATGATTGAATCGATTGGAATCGTGCAATCAAAATTCCTTGAATAAAAAATAATCGATTCACCATCAGATCTTTTGATTCATGAATCATGATTATATCAAAACCCGCATGGAATCAAGGCTGATTGAATCAAAAGATTTAACGAATCTTAACGATTCAAGTGCACATGGTAAATTGTGCAAATACCTATACAATGTATTTACAAGACCTACAATAATTCCTATTTCCTGTTATAATTTTACAAAGAATTTACAAGAATAATAAAGGTCCAGTGGATACATTCATTTATACTGAAATGTTATTGCTGTAACAATGTTTTAACCCGCGCACTGCAGGGGGGGGGGGGGGGGATTTCCGCCCCCCCTTCAGGCACGTGAAAAACAATGATGTTGGGAGAAAACTTCATGGCAACGGAAGTTTTTCTTCTCTCGAGTGATTGAATTATTTCAATTATAGACAAAACAGCGCACCTGATGCAATTCAAGCAGCCCCGGTGACACGCGCCCCGCTGGGGGGGGGGGGGGAGAATCTGCCCCCTCCCGGATTTTCTCAATAACTTTAAAACTGTGATAGATAACAACGTGCAATTTTCAGATCCTTATACTGCATCAATTATACGAATTCTCGAATACCAAAATAAAACAAACTATAGGTAGGTACCTAGGTTGAGATAGGTGCTTCTATCTCAAACCTTATCAGAAGTATCTGCCGCTCCCGGAATTTCTCAATAACCTAAAAACTATAATAGATATCAACGAGAAACTTTCAGTACTTATCCTGCATCAAGTCCAAGTCTTCTCCCGAAACACAATTAAATTGATGTAGTATTTTGGGAGATAATGACGTTTTAATGACGTCATGTCATGCCATTTTTGGTTGAAAAACGATACATGTTTGGAAAATCGTAGAAAATAGGGTTTGTAAGCAAATTCCAAAACAAAAATGAAAAGAAAGGAAATTACATGTTCTTCAAAATGGCTATCTCGGATTTGCAAAAAAAAAAAAAAATCCCAAAAATGAGAAATAAACGATTTTTGGGGTGAATGTGAAGTGAATTTCTGATGCTCGAATACCAAAATAAGGTCACCGGCCCAAATCCGCGGAGAAGAAAAAATGGAGGTACCCTTTTGACACAAAAAGTTGTCCCCCAAACACCGACGGCTGGATCCGCCAGTGTATGGACTCTGGATGTTTACGTGTTTTAATTTCCCCTAATTGACTTGTAATGGGGAGGTCACGAAATCTACCTGCCCTTAGCTCACCGATATACAAAATTCGAGATATAAGAATTGTAGGCACTTATGACCAGATAACATCCTGTGAGTTTCAAACCGTTTGGTCAATTACTTTGGCTGTGCACGACCGCAAACGTGTTTGGAGGTGGGGTCACTTGACGTGACCTGGTGACCTGACCTGAGATGATCTGAGATCAAAGATTTTACAGCATGTGGGTAATTGATGCCCAAACAGCTGTTCCAAATTTGTGCCGCCGTTTTTCCGCTATTCATGAACAACCTCAGAGGGGGGGGGGGGGCAGAAATCAACCCCCAAAAGTAGCGAAAGTGTTCCAGAATATATACCTAAAAATCCAGAAAGTTATTTTTGAGTAGTGTTGGGTATGCAGCCTCGGCGGTCTGCCAGCCGGTGACCTTGGCGGCCGAGTGTAGTAGTTACCCCGCGGCCGACAGGGCCAGGGGCGCTGATGGACGGAGCCCGGGCCCGGAGCCCGGGCCAGTGCATGCTTGACAACGGGCCATGATGTGGGTGCGTGCTGTCTGTGTGAAACTGACCTGAGGCCTGTTCACGGACCATGCTGTTGGCTGCAGTTCGGCGGTCAGCAGTGGTCAGCAGCCGGTGGGGTAACTAAAAGTGGGGATGAGGCGAACGGTAGACGTCACACGGCTGCGGTTGGCTGCGGTTCCGGCGGTTGGCACGGAGCAACCGCAGGATGAAATGTCTGTGTTCAAGAGACGCCTGCTTGTGATGACACATGAGGAAAGGGGCGGGGCTGCTGAGCCTGCTGGAAACCGCCGAACCGCAGGTGGTCGTGAACAGGCCTCAGGAGTTCCTTCAAGCCGGCGGCTACCCTTGATATTGCCAAGAAAATACATTGTTACCGCATATGTAACAAGTAGTAGGCGATATTCCTAAACGCGATCTTCCTCCAACAGCAATTTCTTCACCTGTGTATCAGCAGCTGTGTCCATTTCCATCAATTGAAAGAAGTATGTCAGTCCCCGTAAGAAATGCTGTTGGTAAACCACAGATGCATAATTTTGCTCTGATATATTTAGCCAAGCATATATCATAAAGATCACGAGACATGCAATTAAATACACTTGAGCAGACCCATGAATTTTCTATGCACATTCCACACGTTCCATTATTTCCAGAAGCTTACTGCAGAGAGCCTACTATGTATGCACATGTGATATACCTAGATACTTATTCATCACGGATTGAACATGAATACCTTGGCGGGGCACCATGGGCCATGGGCTTAATCGCCGTCAATTATTTTAGAACGGCGATCCGTAACTGGTGGCCGGGCTGCCAGAGCCGCTGCTGGGAGCTCCGTAGCCGCTGCTGGGGGCGGCCGCGCCGTACTGGCCGTTCTGGCTGTCCTCGGGGAACTGCGCCTCGCCCTCGTACTGGACGTCAGCCACGAAGCCGGAGTCGCCCTCCACGTAGTAGGTGACGGTCTGGACGCGGGTGTCGGGCAGCAGCACGCGGTACTGGCCCTCCACGCGGCGGCCGTCCGACTCCTCCTTGTGGCCGTAGTCGTTGCCCTGGTCGTCCTGCACCTGGTACTCGAACGAGTACGGCTGCGGCGGGAATTCCTCCTTACCGGCGCCGTAGCTGTTTTGCTGGCTTCCATAGCTCTGGAAGGCGCTAGCCTGGGGAGCTCCGTAGCTCTGGGAGGTTCCTCCGTTCCTCTGGGGAGCTCCGTAGCCTTGTGGAGCGCCGGAGACGGCTGCCACCAGCAGGAGAGAAGCCACGAATGCCTGGACATGAGAGCACCGTGTCAGAATATCACTTATCATGTTTAAGTATAGGCATACGGTGAAAATTAGCTGCATCTTCTGGCACATAAATCTTAAGTTATTACATGCCAAGGAGATACTCTTTTCTGTTTTTGACGATTGAAGGTTGCATTTTTTTCCCGGCAAATTACTATTTTTCATTCTCGTTTAGATGTTAATATTTACCTTCATGCTTATTTGTTCTGAGCTGAGCTGTGCTGTGCCGCTGGAAGCTGTGGATGAGACTGATGCGGTGCTGACCGGCTGCTGCCGTTATATAGGTCGGACCCAGCCCGGTCAGTCACGACCTGTCGGCCATTTTGCAACATGTGGATGCCCCATTTGTAAAGTCAGCCAACTTACCATGCCGAATAACAATTGATCGAAACCGTTCTTGGAGACTGAATCCTGCAATGCAAATACACGCAGCAGTAGTTAGTTCCACGTCTATCTGTCAGTCGTGCCCTTAGTATGATTGGTAGCGCTGCACCCTGCCTCGTTTACTATGAAAGGAGTGTCTGAGTTATCTGTGTCTGAATGTGGGAGTGTCTGAATTAATATGCCACAGCCAAGAATACGTACGTTCTATTCATGGTCTTGTTTTATCGAAAGATACATGGAAAAGTGCAACTTTCAGAAACAGCCCTGCATACAAAGTGTTATACCATTAACGTTTTCAGGGTCAGTTACTAAAAGGCGGCGTGGGCGTCTAATGTTCATTCGTGTGAACATGCTAGGGGAGAGTGGGGCTGGGCGGCTACCCTAACTTCGGAGTCAGATTTCAATCACAAAAATTGCAGTGAATGAAAGCCATATCTGATGGGAACCATCTATAGGCACTTATCTTTCAATAGCGGCAAACCTTAATAGTAATTTTCTTCAAACGAATGTGTTATGCAGGTTTTCGCAAAACACCTCTAAAACCATCCTGCCCACCCCATGGGGTAAGATGGCCATCCCCGTGGGGTGTGGACTGTCACATGATCCAATGATAACCGTAGGTATATAATGAGGATCGTAGTCGATTTAGCATTGATATATTTCGTCAAGCTGCTAGTGCTAAATTAAGTGGTACTTGCTAGGCACTAGTGAAATATACTCGGCACTGAATGCCTTGTCTATGAATTACGTAAAAAGGGCGTAATGCTCGATTTAATATAGAGCACCGCACGCGCACATGAAGACAGTTGTTGCATTGCTTCGGTGCGTTGTTTCCGAATATTAGAGGCATTGTGACAGAACAGCTGATTGATTGTGATAACGTGCATTTTTCTGGTGAAACATCACTTACAAAGCTCATCCGTTCTCATCAATACTCCCTAACTATTGTGGGGCAATTGACGGCCACCTCAACACATGTGGTGGCCATCTTGCCCCATCTTGGCCCATCGGAGTTCATGCAGACATTTCTCGGACGCCATATTGAATATGCCTGTGCCGATTATTGTGAACGAACAACAACTGAACACAGTATTATGGCTGTCAATATTGACTTATTATCTTCCGCCACGTATGAGCAAACACCTTCCAAAGACGATGGAAGCAGATGAAAATTAGTAGGTTTTTCGATTTATAGAAATTATTGAAAAACTACGGAGCTCAGGCACGTCAATCTGTCGTTAGCATATCCTGTCCGGAAAAGAATCGCAGGATACAGTTTTCCGGTCGTGGCTCTAGTAGTTTCCTGTATAGAGGTGGTGGCTGTCTTACCTCCCATGGCCGTCAAGCCCCACTCTCCCCTAATTACTTCGATGATTATTGTTCTGGTCCCATCAAAGGGGCCTATTAATATAATACAAATAATAACATTCATCCATTTGATTGAATTACGAATGAGTGCCTACCGACTCAATAATATATATATATATATATATATATATATATATATATATATATATATATATATATATATATATATATATAT